>PVKE010007339.1:0-30883 GCA_004027555.1 Craseonycteris thonglongyai | reverse complement strand
GAGGAGTCAAAAAATCTTCCCTCAATATTTGACTTAGTGACTGGGAAAATGGAGATGCTATTTGCTAAAGTTGGTAATATTGGAAGACAATTGGGGAAATAAAAAAAGTTTTTTCTGGTCATGTTGCACATGAAGATTAGTGAGATGTTCTTCTGGGGAAGTCATGCTCTTGAGTTAGGCAAAGTAATAGTGATAAAGATCTAGATATGTTAAATGTTTTCCTAAAATTGAAGGAATATATACAGATATGGAGCAATTATAGGGGAAAAAATGTCAAAGAGATGACAGAGAACAGGGTCATGAAAAGAAACAAAAATTAATGAAGGAAGAGATGGTCAAGAGTGGTAAATACAATAGATTGGAAAACTGGATTGAAAATGGAGAATTCTTTGATTTTTCTGGTTAATGGATAATTGATGACTGTCAAGAAAGTAATTTTTCAATAAGCAAGAACATTCCGTTTGAAGACAATAACTACTTTTTGAGTCTTTTTTTCTCAGGAAAGGTTCAAGGTGAACATAGATTTGGTAATCCTTTTACCTCTCTGTAACTATTTACAACTGACACCCATTATAGATACATGGGTCAGGACTTACTGAAGTTGCAGTTCCTTTATTTGTAAGCTCCTACTCATGCTGTTTAAACTCTCAAAAGCTGTAAGTTTTTTTAATCTGCTGAAAGAAAAGAAAATAATATCTACATCAGAGAATGCTGAAAATGAACTAATGTATGTGAAAGCATTTTATGAACTGTTAAGTCCTATACAAATGTTCCTCTTAAAATATCTGTATTGAGGGATGCCAGGATAGCTCGGTGGTTGAGCACTTGCCTTGCAACTGTGAGGTCCAAGGCTTGATTCCTGGTCTTGGCTCATGAAAGCCCATATGCTGAACTGTGGCACAACTGGTAACCACCAGGGTGGCTCAGTGGTGAAGGTTCTTGCCTCTCATGGAGGACCCCCACCTCCAGTTCGGATCTCCCTACTGCATAGCCCCACATCTACCTGTGTGGACTGAAACTATGTCACAACTAATGATGTACAACTATGGAGACTGCTCTGAGCCCCCACTGCTTCTCTCTTTCTCACCTTCCCTCAAACAATAAAATAAATTTAAAAAATCTGTATTGACTTTTGATGCAGTGGTGAATACAAAATTACAAATTACTAATTTGGTTCTTGTTATTTCTTCACTGAGTGATCCTTCTTTTTCTTCATTCTGGTTGTGTTAGAAAGTGATTCTATGCCTCTTTGAAAATCCTAGGGTTGGGTTTTCTGTCTCTTCTGTCTGCCTAGGACTCCTCATTGTTAAGTTTTGTCATTCATCTCCTTTTACTTTTAGTCTTATTTTCTTTTACCTTCTTTCTCTTTTTTTTTTTAAAGATTTATTTTTATTGTTTTTTTGACAGAGAGAGACAGAGAGAAGGGGGAGGGCCCAGAGCAATCTCCATAGTTGACAGCATTAGTTTTCCATATAGTTTCACTCCACAGGTGGGCACAGGGCTGTGCAGGGCAGGAATTTGGCCAGGGGCCTCCCGCATAGGCCCTGGCAAGAACTGAACTGGGGGCACACCCCAGTTCAGCATATGGGTCCCCATGGGCCAGGCCTGGGATTCGATCCTCTGGCTCTGGGGCTGCAAATTGAGCACTTAACCCACTGAGCCATCCGAGCTTCCCCCTTCTCTCTTTTTTTGATCATATGTTTATTAATTTATTAAGTAAATACTTATTGAGCACCTGCTTTGTGCTAGGAACTCTTTTGGGGATCTGGACATTACTAGTCTGTAGTCTTATTATTCATGTATGTACTAGGGAAATTTAATGAGAATTTGCATTTACCTTTTTCAATTAGTATATCTCATGCAGACCAAGCTGATGATACATACTCTGGACGTCAGTACACTCAGGTTTACTATTCCTGATCTATTGCATTTTGTCGAAACTCAGATCAATGTAATCAGAATTAGCAGAGATACTTAAATAACATTTGTAGAAATTGAAGAAACTTTAAAATATTATTTCTAGAGTGATTCTCATTAGATCAGGGTACAATTAGCTCTCTATATGTGTTTATCAGAATTTGAGGAAAGAAAATATTCAAAATATATATTTCATCTTGGAAATTGTTAAACACTCTTTCTCCTTACTTATTCCAGGGACATGCTCCCTACTTCCCATCTGCACTGCCCTGTATTAAAGAATGTTCCTGATGGAAACTTGCCAAATTCTTCAGGTCTGTTAGAATTACTTAAAAAAGAAAAAGTATCACTGGTTTATTGGATAGAGATAATATGATGCATATATGTCAGTCCATAGCAATATACAATTTGACTTATATAATGAACAAATTATATAATCACATACATATTATCATTTAATAAATGTAATAATTAAATTTTAGTTGTTGATACTTTTCAAGTTCTGTGACATAGTGTAAAACTCTTAAATTATCTTTTTGTTTGTTTGTTTGTTTGTTTGTTTGACAGAGAGAGAGAGATACAGAGAAAGAGAGAGAACTGAACTGGGAGAACTCCCCAGTTCAGCATATGGGTTCGCACCGGCTGGGGCCAGGATTTGATTCTCGGTCCCTGGCGCTGCAAAGTGAGTGCTTAACCCACTGAGCCATCCCGGCTTCCCCCTTTTTTATTTGTTTTTGTGGGTTTTTTTGGCAGAGAGAGAGAGAGAGTTAAATTATTATTTTTTAAATAATCTATAAAATGAAGTATTCTATAAAGGTCTTTTCACCTCTGCAATTTTATGATTCTGAATGCTTGGAGATTTAAATTTTATTTTTCTCATAACAGTTTCATTGAGATATAATTCACATACCATATAATTCATCCATTTTAATTGTACAACTCAGTGATTTTAGTATATTCACATAGTTGTCCAAATATCATCACAATCAAATTGGGAACATTTTCATCACCCCCTAAAGAAATTCCATAGCCATCACCATTCACTCTTCGTTACACTCCACCCCCTGAGCCCTAGGCAACCACTAATTTATATTTTATCAGTATAGATTTTCCTATTCTGATTACGACATATAAATGGAATTATTTATACAATATGTAGTCTTTTGTGTCTGGCTTCTTTCACTTAGCATAATGTTTTCCAGGTTCATTCATTTTTTAATATGTATCAGTACTTCATTTATTTTTATTGCCGAATCATATTCTATTGTATGAATATACTACATTTTATTTATCCATTCACTGATCTTGGGTATTTGGGTTGTTTCCAGTTTTTTTCTGTTATAAATAATGTCACCCTAAACATTTGTGTTAATTTGTACAGGTGCATTCATTTTGATTGAGTACATAACTAGCTGTGGAATTGCTGGGTCATATGGTAACTCTGTGTTTAACCTTTCAAGAAATTCTCAGACTGTTTTCCAAAGTGAGTGTACCATTTTACATTCTCACCAGAAGTGTATGAGGATTCCATTTTCTACATATTGCTGTCATTGTTATCAGTTTTCTTGATTATAGCAGTCTTAGAGGGTATAAAATGGCATCTCATTGTGGTTTTAATTTGGATTTCCCTGATGGATATAATGTTGAGCATCTTTTTAGATCATTATTAGCCATTGGTATATCTTCTTTAGAGAAATATCCATTCATATCCTTTGCCCAATTATAATGGGGTCATTTGTCTTTTTTATTATTGAGTTGTTTTTTAATCTATTCTAGCTGCAAATCTGGTATCAAACATATGATTTGTGAATATATTTTCCTGTTCTATGGGTTATATTTTCACTTTCCTGATGGTTTCTTTTGAAACACAAAGTATTTTAAATTTGAGCTACAATTATTTTTTTCTTTTGTTGTGCTTTTGATGTCCTGCCTGAGAAGCCATTGCCTAATCTGTGGACATGAAGATTTATTCCTGTATTTTCTTCTGAGTACTTTATGGTTTCAGCTCTTCTGTTTAAACTTTTGATCCATTTTGGGTTAATTTTTTTATATGGTGTGAGATAAGGGTACAACTCTTTTCTTTTATGTAGATATACAGTTGTCCTAGCACCATTTGTTGAAGACTGTTTCTCTCCATTTAATTTTCTTAGCACCTTTGACAAAAATTAATTGACCACAGTGGGATGTATTTGGAGTCTATGTATTTCTAGACTCTATATTCTACTCCATTCATCTATATTTCTATTTTCATGATAGTACCACACTGTCTTGATTACTGTATATTGGTAGAAAGTTTTGAGATTAGGGAGATTGAGTGCCTCAAGTTTCTTCATTTTCAAAATTGTTTTGGATATTCTGATTTCTTTGAATGTTCATATGAATTTTTGGAATAGCTTATCAGTTTTTACAAAGAAGGTACCTCGAATTCTGATCAAAGTGGTGTTGAATCTGTAGATTAATATTATACTTTTAACAGTGTTAAAACTTCTTATCCATAAAAAAATAGGATGTCTTTCTGTTTATTTAAGTCTTAATTTCTTTCAACAATGTTGTATAGTTTCAGAGTATAAATTTTGCCCTTATTTTGTTAAATTTATTCCTGTGTTTTATTTTTTTTTATATTACAAATGAAATTGTTTTCTTTATTTTTAGTTGCTCATTGCCACTGTATAGAAATACAATTGGTTTTTTATAGATTAATCTTGTATCCTGAAACTTTGCTGAAATTTCTTATTAGATCTAACACTTTTATAGTGTGTTCTTTAGGATTTTCTATATTTAAGATTTTGTCATGTGCAAATTGAGATAGTTTTACTTCTTCCTATCCAATCTGGGTGCTTTTTAATTTTATTTTCTTGCTAATTGTTCTGGTAGGAGTGTCCAGTACAATGCTGCATAGAAATGAAAAAGAAGAAATCCTTGCTTGTTCTTGATCTTAGGGGGAAAGTATTCACTCTTTCACTATTAAGTATGATGCTGCTATGGGTTTTTCATGGATACCCTTTATATTGGTGAGGATGTTCCCTTTAATCCTAGTTAGTTGAGAGTTTCTGTGTTTCCCTGCCTGGAAGGCCCTTTCATCTCTCTTTTACCTGGTATATTTCCTCTTATTCTTGAAGATCAGCTTAAATATGTCTACGGTACTCAACAAAGCGGTTCTCTCCCCTTTCCCACTACTGACTTGTAGAGATATAAGTCAAAACTGAATGGAAGAAACTGACTTTGAGTTACTTTTAAAAAGACTTTTTCAATTTGGAAAATGTCCAATTGTGAATTCAAGGCACTAAGATCACAGAGACTCCACAGATTATTCTACTTGTGGAATATCCTGTTGTGGTATTGATTTTCAAGCGTAAAACTCAGTGCATTTGTATAAGAAGGAATGCATTTGTAAAGTACAAATTGATGTACATATGCTTGCATAGTAAGTAATCTACGCATTTACAAAAGTCTAATAAAAATGTGTCCTGAACAATCCAGATCTAAACTGATAAATATTGAATGCAGGACTGCAATAGAAAAGTTATTGTGAGCTATCTGATCTTGTGAGATGAATTTTTTATTACAATGGTTTATTAATTGAGAGTGGAAGATTAATGGTTTTTACTTACATGTATATTAAGTCATATTTCACTTCTGCCAGTTTCCTTCTCAAATAGTGAAAGTATTGAGTTTTTCCTTCACTTGGGTGGGAGAGCTTTTAAACTTTGTTTTACTAGCTTTCTTTCACTCATTCATTCACTTACTAACTCAACAATTCACTATTCAACTAATTTTTTACATTTTGTTCAATATTTTATTATGAAAGTTTGCAAACATGGAAACAAGTTGAAAGAATTGTACTGCCATATAGCCACCAGCAGTGTACAACTAATATTTTAATATATGAGAGCTGTCTGGAAAAAAATCCAGCCACAAATGCCTCTATTTTTCATATTACATGGTTGGGTATTTTACAGACAGCCCTCATAACTGCTTTATCACATATTAATTAATCCATCTCTCTATCTCTTTTCATTTATCAGTTGTTTACATATATTTTCAATAAGTTGCATTTTTTATCACCCTCAAATACTGCAGCATGCTAATCATTAACTAGAATTTATTTTTTCCTCTGTTTGTGGTTCTTCTTTTTTTGGCTTTTGGAACTGATAGATGGCAACTTGTTTATTTTAATGGTTCCTGTACTTTTTTCTAAATAATGGCATAAAACAGGATTCAGGAAGTGAAACTTTCTTGGTAAATAGTGCGCTAATTTGGATAATGTTGTTCCCAATAAATGGAAAGCTAAATTGCCTATCACTGTTGCTTTATTTTATTTAATATCAAATTTTGAAAAATTAGAGATCTCAAGAATTTTGAGACAGATGTAAGAATCTTGAATAAATGAGTGGGAATTTAGATCTAATAAAGGTTATTTTGAAAAAATATTGGTGGGACTCTCATTGCTTTAGCTCTTAGTTGAATCAACTAATTTTAAAATTTTGCATTTATGATAACTTCTATAGGAGATGTAAATAAAACGGATTTCTATTCTTCAGAAATTTATAATTTATTAGTGAAATGTAAATAATATAATACAGAGCAAGCTGATATGAACTTACTAGTTCATGGCAGCAGCCCTAGTACATGTGTCAGCCTCCTTTTGCCTCAATGTATAGACACATGCAGACATGCACACACATGCACAAAGGGGAGGCAGGCTGGGAGAACAAATTATACAACCATAGAAGAAATGTAAGCCTGTTATTTATACTAACCAGTATAACCTGAGATTTATAAATACTGTATAAATGGATACAAACTATTACTGTATACTTGAGAAAAAAACCCCAGCAAAATGAAAGATAAAACAATAAAGATGACTTTAAACCAAAAAAAGTAGGAAACAATAGAAATGAAAAATTTTTAATTAATACCTTCAGAGAGATTCAAATGTTTTTTTGCATCTGTCAGATAAACATGATGTGATATAATGAGCAATTAAAATTAAGAAAATAATCTGGGAAGTTAAATATATAGTAATACATTGCAATAAAATTTTGATTTGACTAAATCACAAGATGCTTATAGTTGAAAACAAAGTGAAATTAGAAAAGATAAAACCATGGAAACTATATTAATTCCTTAGGACTACCATAACAAATTGCTATAAACTTGGTGGTTAAACAACACTATATTCCTCTCTCACAGTTTCAGAGGCCAAAAGTACAAAATCAAGTGTTGGCAGGGTGGTTACTTCTGGAGAATTTGAGGGAGAATGTTTCGTTTCTCTCTCCTGGATTTTGGTGGCTGCTGGCAACCCTGTGTTCCTTGGTTTGTAGATCCATCATTCCAATCTCTGCCTCTGTCTTCACAAGGTGTCCCAGTGTGCCAGTTTCTCTTTTTTTCTAAGGATTTGCAATTATATTTAGGGCCCACCATAATCAGAATGGTCTCATCTTGAGATTCTTAACTCAGTTACATCTCCTAAGACCCTTCTCAAGTAAGGTCACGTTCTAAGATTTCAGATGGAAATTATATATATTCACAATTCAAAGCACTATTGATGCAAATCACAGAAATGGAAAATATGAAGGCAACGTGTTTAAGGACCTAAGGAATAAATCTAATTGGAGGTAACATTCAAAATATTTAACCACTAGTATGTCATAGACATACATTGTTCAAAACAGAAATTATTCAGTACAAATACAGATTTAACTCAGTAGGTCTTAGGAAATGTCTGAGATTTTGTGTTTCTAACCAGCTTACATGACATGGTGATGTTGCTGATTCTAGAATCACAATTTTCGTTGCTACAGTGTACAGTAAGTTCAGGGAGAGGGTGTAATATTTTGTTGGGGAAGTCCTAAGGTTTGTTGTGTAGCAGATTTACCAGTAAAGTGTGTTAAAATGCAGTTTCCTTGGTCTCTGTGTAGGAAATTATAATTCAATTTTGGGATGGAGTTTTGACATTGGAATTTTCAATATGCTCTACTCTTAATTCTAATATATGCTTACATTTTAGAAAGTCTGTGAGATAAGAATTGAAGCGTGGAGAAATTGTGTGTTACATTGACAAAGTTTTCATAGATAAACTCCTTTGGATGTTGTTTAATTTCTCCTTCCTTGTTAACTAATCTGCTTTTGTGGAGAAATGTGGTATAAGCTTTTGAGTTGCATTAAATTTAGGGTGTCACACATCAGATTGATATGGAATATGGGACTCTTTTAGCCAAATACTAAAGTAAAAGCTTTATTTAACCAAAATAATTGAGTGGAAACAATGGTTGAATTTTTAGAAAACATTATTTATACTTAATGGCTAATGAGAGTTTAGGAAGCTATTCCGAAAGTCATTTTATGTTAATTAAATACTACTTGTGTTAAAAATATGGACCCCCCTCCCCCCAAATAAAATAAAATAAAATAAAATAAAATAAAATAAAGTTTAACAACTTAATGTGCAGGACTAGGTAAGAGAGAAAGTCTGAGACATAAACATTAATTTGCTTCTGGGGTTTAATCATTAGCAACATTAACAAAATCAATCCAGCCATTTAACTTTTTCTTGAATATTCTCTAATGCCTCTGTGCCAGTTGCCGGCCTTGAAATCCTGACCAATGCTGAGAAGCATGGGTATAATATTTATTGATGTCATTTATTCCTTGGTTAGTTCCTTTCTTTGTTCTTTTATATTTATTAAATACTGATATGTGGTGTTCAGTAAAGGCGAAGAGTGTGTCTGGCTCTCACTGAGTTCCCAGCCATGCTCGGAGACCTATAAAATTGAATTTCTATCAGGAAATGAGCCTGCGACATACAAGTTTGAAAAATGAAGAAGTTTGAGCTTTCTTTTAAAAGTGAGGACAACTCTTAAAGATGGAATGCAGTAGATTAATTCATGATAAATTGAAAGTATATTTTGCTTTTTTTCTTTATATAAAAATTAAAAGAAACAGTTTTATTTTTAATTATACAAGTAATATAAAAAATTATTTTTATAGCAATAAAGTAAATGCATGGGGGCATATAAAGTTTCATTTGAAAACTTCCTTCAACCCCAATCTCTATGAATTAATATATATGCACATATGTATTATGTGTATGTAATGGATAGAGATCCTTAAATAAATGCATATGTGACTAGGTACAAGTGTGTGATGTTTCTACATAATAGGCATCTTATTATTCATGTTCTACAACTTGATTTTATTTTTTAAAAATTTTATTTTTATTGTTTTTGAGAGAAGTTGAGAGAGAGAGAGAGAGAGTGAGAGAGAGAGAGAGAGAGAAGGGGGGAGGGCCCAGAGCAGTCTCCATAGTTGTACATCATTAGTTGTGACATAGTTTCATTCCACACAAGTTAATGCAGGGCTGCACAGAGTGGGAACCAAACTGGGGGGCCTCCCACATGGGAGGGGGAAGCCTTCACTGCCCAGCCTTCCCAGAGATAACCAGTTGTACCACAGTTCAGCGTATGGACTTGCACGGGCCTGGGCTGGGACTCAAACCCCAAACCTCATGATTATGAGAAAAGTGTCAACCACTGAGCTATCCCAGCATCCTCTACAACTGGATATTTTTTTTAACATGTTTTGGAGATCTTACTGTGTTAGTCCATATAGACGTCATTGTTTTTCACTGTTAGGTAAGTTCCTGACTTACTATTGCCTGATAGATGACCATTTATGGCTTCAGCATTTGCTCTTATAACACTGTATTGAACCTCCTGGTGTATGCTTTAGTGTGCTCCCCTTGTGGGGATTTCTGGAGGGTAACCACTGAATAGGCAGGTTGTTCCACTATAGTTTATACATCTTTTATATTCTTTTAGATACTTCTAAATTTCTGAGTTAATTTGGGTAGATTCTAATCTTACCAGTATTACAAAGTATTAAATCTTAAAGGTGAGCTTTGAGAGAACAACTTGTCCTTGATCAGTTTAATTTCCTCAGTAATAAACTATAGCCCTGTAGATAAGGGGGAAGAAAGAAAAGCAATATATTTGAAGTGAAGGTTTGAATTTGAATTGTGTACCGTACTTTTTTTATTGTTAAATTTATTAGGGTGACATTGGTCAGCAAAAATTCCCTAAGTTCCAGTGCTTCATCTGTGTGTTACATACAATATGTGTTCATCACCCAGAGGCAGCTTTCTTTCTTCCATCACCATATATTTAGCTCCCTCCCTTCTTGCCCACCTCCCTTTGAATGGTATAAATTTCTCACTAGTGAACTTGGGAAAACTGCTTTGAAATATGCAGTGGTCAGGTACCCAGTTAGCTATAGTGCCCAAACCAAAAGCCAGTAATCAATAATTTAGCATCACTTGGAGTGTCTTTATGGAAGTTCCTCTGGTTTGACACTCTTAATTTAAAAAAGAAATTAGTGGAATAAAAATGAGGCTTCATAAAACTGAACATAGCTTAATAATAATGGGGGTCTTTGGCTATTTTGGAAAAGTGCCCATTAAAACTAGAATCTTCCTCCTTGGTGACTCCATCCAGTGATTCATTTCAGTGATGTTTAGAATGAATTGAATCAGCTGGTAGCTGGCTCTCCTCCTGGCTGAATGCTTTCCACCCTTCACAGCCCTTCTCCCACTGTCTGGCTTCTCATTTTACAGTCCAGGGCAGACTTACCTCCCTTCACTGTTCATACACTATTACCGCTAAGCCTGTGTATTCTTATAAAACTTCTTCCTGCTCTTACAGATTATATCTGTTCTTTTCCCTCCCTCTCTCCTCACTACCCATGTAGACTTCGTGAAGATGAAACCGTGACATGTTATTATTGTATTCCCAACTGGCAGCACTGAATTTAGGAGCTTAGTGGTTAAGAGGATGAGATTCAGAGAGATCTGTGTTCTTAACCTCTGTTCTGCCACTTTTTGGCCCTGTGTGATCT
Source organism: Craseonycteris thonglongyai (assembly GCA_004027555.1). Lineage (NCBI taxonomy): Eukaryota > Metazoa > Chordata > Mammalia > Chiroptera > Craseonycteridae > Craseonycteris > Craseonycteris thonglongyai. The sequence continues at coordinate 20,074 of PVKE010007339.1, read as the reverse complement.
TGGGGAAGTTTCTTAAGACACCTACCGGTATGCCTCTTTCCTAATCTGTAAATTGGTGCTGGCTGCCTTAAAAGATTGTTTGGGGAAGATCAGTTTTAATATGTGTGTGCTTGGCACAGTAGCAATAGTGAAGTGATAGCCTCAGTTATTGTTATTGAAATATAGTTTAAGAAGAAATTATGTAAGAAAAACTGTTACTAAGTAAAAGAGGGGTACTTTATTATAAAAATATAATTTGAGCATCTTCAGCTTTTTATTCTCTGTTCTTTCACAATAGTTTCTCTTCTCCACCGTGAATCATTCTGAATATCCAAAGTGTATTTTTCTAGGACGTGATGTGAATAAGTACGGTACTCTCAGTGCCACCTCCTGCGCTTTGGTCACCTGCTGTCTCTCAGTCTCAGGATTTAAGGTCTTGTTGTGGGCCTGGCTAGATTCCACCTTGTACTTTTCCCATTGGTGCCAAGTTAATAAACCTGCCTTTCTATTTTGAACCTTCTCTGAAAGCTTTCCATTAGTGTCTTATTTCCATGGTCTCTGCTCTTAGTGTTAAAGCCTTGAAGGCTTGCCTTTGGCCTTCTATCCCTCTGGCTTCAATTGACCAATGACCATCCCTGTGGCCTGGTTTCTGTTCCTATGGGTGCTATTCTATGTGTCTAGAAGGTTCCTGTCCATGCCATCCACATCCTACCCTGTTCCCCAGACCAAACGTGGGACAGGCTATTTTGGTTGCTTTTTCCTCTTGGAGAGTTTGGGTCTAGGCACAACTTTGAATGTGAGAGTTTATTTTTTCTTTATGTGGGTGTCATAGGAGTCATTGGTATCTCCCTGATATTTGTTGAAAGCTAAGGTGTTGTATAGTTGCTGTATATACCATCCCTGGATACTTGAGTAAAATATGGGATTTTAAAAAACAGACCCTAAGAAGAAAACACCTACTTGTGGAAAGTCAGTGAGGTGAGTATTTTAAAGAGGTGTCTGTCTTATTTTTCTCTCAAATCATGCCTATGGGTACCACCTGGTGTTGTAAGTCCCTTTCCTTCACATGGGTTCAACTTCCTGTTCACTGTAGCAAATTACTTCCCAAGACAGCAATGTGGGCTTAGGGACAAGTTATAGGGAGCCAAACTGCCTGGGTTATAATCTCACCTTGGCCATGTATTAAGTGTATGCTCTCAAGTGACATTTCTTAATTCCTGTTCTGTAGTTTCCCTAGGCATAAAATAGGCAATAATAGCACCTACTTCAGAGGGTTCTTTAATTTAATTACAGAAATTAAAATATATCTTCTTCTTATCTTTAACCAAATAAGTAAGTGAAAAATTCTATCTACCTACCACCACTTCTATGAATCTGGGCTTCAACTGATAGAAGACTATATCCTTTTCTTGTAGTTATATACATTTATCATGTCTTTATTCTCTGTCAGCTCCTGGTATGTTTGTTTATGTTAATGGTTTATAGTTTACCCTAGAGAACAGTGCTTCATACACATATTACTTAATAAAAGCTTTTTAATGCACTTGATAATAAAGTGCATTGTCTTGGATTTGCAAAGCTTTAAAAATATGTAAATCCATAGTCTTAATCAGCCTGATTTAATCTGTTTGCATATTTGGTATATTTGATAACTTCATATGGTGCTTTTTATGTAAGTATAATCTGTTTTTGCTAAATGGCGAGGCTTGAATGAGATCACCTATGAGTGAAAATCCTTTGTAATAAGAAAATTTCTATGCAAATTACAATGTATTAATAATAAATGGCCTCATACACTGTTTTTAGGTGAAAATAAGGTAGCTTTAGTTAGATTCATGTAGTCAAAAAAGCCTTGAATAGCATGAAAAGTGCATGAGATGTTTACCTCTATTTTGTTGATCAATGACTGATTACTTTTTGCTTGTTTTAGAGATTTGTTAAAACAATAATTATGCTTAACATGACTTCTAAAATATATCTAATTTAATAGAGCATAATTTTGTTACTTACTGGCATTAATTGGGGTATAACTTTGTGCAGTTTTAAGGAAAAGCAATGACCTTCCTTCGTGAACTCAAGAAAAATCCACTTATACAACAGGGAAATGTTACGTGCTTTTATATTTGATACTTCATTTTCTAGTTTATAGTTCTAGTTTCTCATCTAGCTTATGTTCACTGTCAGAAGATCTCACCAGCAAATAGCAATCCATTCCCTCAAGATGTTCCTGCTGACATGGTAAAACAGGAAGGAAATGTCACTGGAAACATAATAGGCCTTTATAAATCTTGGTTTCAATATTGACACAAACAGCCATCATGCTCTTAAATCCTCTGATATTCTTTAATTAGAGACATCCCAGAAGGACTGAAAAATGTCAAATATGTAAGCTGAAAGAAAAATCTACTTTATTTTATCGAATGTGGTTTTAAATAATTTTTTTAAGACATATAAACGTATTTATCAACTTCTGTTAATTTTTACTAAAATCAAAAGTTATTCCCTTGATATTACTATGTGTATATGTATGTAAGTACTTTCACTATATCTTATCATTTCCTTATAAGAAAATTTTAAAAGTTTACTATACCCAGTATTTACAATAAAACTAATGAGTTTTTATTAGACAGTACTCTAGAACTTGGGGGAAAAAAAAATTTGTTAAAAAAGATGCTAATATAGTTGTGTAATGGGAAGCTGATTTGACTCTCAGCTTCCTGGAAACCAGAGAAAAAAATAGAAATAAACTGAATTATATATTCTCAGTATCATAAAGGACAAAAACATGTCAAATCATTAATGTAGTGTATTTTGAATGTGGTTACACATACATGATATATTACACATTGGAAAAGACTTACCAACCTAAAACATGTCTTTTGTTAAATTTACATTTTTTACTTTGCTTACGTTAATGTAAAAAGCTTTTTTTTATTTCCTAGGCATACTCTTCTATGCACACAATTTTGGTAGCAGCAGGCTATGGGTATTAGGGAAAAATTTGCCATAGGAAAAAAGGTGAAAATTTTGAGTGTATATAATTTTTAGATTATTGGCTGTATAATTAGGATTCTGACTTGTTATATAGTAACTAGCTGTCTCAACAGTTAGGAAGTAAGGTTGAACAAAAAAAATTGATTTCAAAGTTCGGAATTTGTCTAGAGAATGAAGATATATATCTTCAGTACAATTACTTGGAGTTTGATTCCCAAAGCAAGAGTCCCTAATAGGAGGGAAAGACAAATGAATTGCTCAAATATAATAATACACTTGTAACAGTGGTGAGAGTCAGTTCAGGAAACATATTTCTTGGTCGAAATGGATCTGTTACTGACATGCTATTGAACACTTGAGAAACAATAGTACAGAAATTATTTTCAAGTAAACCAATATACTTTTACCTTTGTTTGAAAAAAATGAAACAAAGGAAAGGAACTCATAGGGACTCATAACTGAGAGCCATGAGATAAATAACAGGGTGTAGTGGTAGGAAATAAAAACCAATTTCTTTTTTGGGTGAAATGGTGAAACCTTTGTTAGATGGCTTCTTAGATTTATAACCCCCTTTTCAGATTCACATATGATAGATGGTACTGTAAATATAGACTGGCATATACTGTTATATTTTTATTAGCATTATTAAATCTTCTGTTTTTTTGAAGATTTTTTTATTGTTTTTGACAGAGAGAGAGAGACAGAGACAGAGAGATACAGAGACAGAGAGAAGTGGGAGGGCCCAGAGCAGTCGCCATAGTTGCACATCATTGGTTTTTCCACATAGTTTCATTCCACAGGTGGGCGTGGGGCACAGGGCAGGTACTGGGCCGGGGTCTCACTCTGGTGAGAACTGAACTGGGGGCACTCCCCAGCTCAGCACGGACTGGGGCCGGGATTCCATCCTTGGTCCCCAGGTCCCTAGGGCTACAAAGTGAGCACTTAACCCACTGAGCCATCACAGCTTCCCCAATCTTCTGTTTTAAACCTAAGGGCATTTAGAAGTTTCTTTTAAAAAAATTTATTCTTCTTAAATTAAGTTTTAGTCTAACTGAAGATATTATTTTTTATGTGAATCCCTTGTTCATATATTTGAATAGTGTTCCCTGGTATATTTTAATATATCATGATCAGTAGATTTGTTGTTTCCAATATGAGAAGTAAAATGGAAACAATAGATAACATTTACTTAACAATTTATATTTATTTCTCTCTGTTAGGTACTTTGATCATCAGAATCAAATATCTTGTAATGAAGTAATGAAGTTCATGAACTAGCTGTGTTATTTGGCTGTATAATACTCTTCTTTGTGTTGACTGACACTGGTTTTACACCATTCTCATTCTCCATAAAACCAAATATATAAGGTAATTTTCCAACTCTTAAAATTTTTCAGATTTTAGAATTTTAGTCCCATTAGTAGTTTTATTTATTTTTGGTTTCACTTGTTGTTAAAAACAAAAGTTAATTCTCAAACTTACAAAGTATCCATAATTAAACCTATATCTTCTGTCTAGTTTCCTCTCAAATTATGTATCAAATAGCACTTGTATAATACTTAATATATGAAACATGCTTTGTGTTTTGGGTGCATTCATTCATTTGATCCTCCATAGAGTTTTGTCAGGAACATAGGGAAGGAATTATTATTATCATTGTTTTTCCAGTAAAGAAGCAGGCAGCTATTAAGTGACATGCATTTCAGGTTTCAAAAGCTCATCTCTTTCCTGGGTGCCATACTGGAAGTTAACACATAAGTATGTTTGCTCCAAATTTTGTATGGAAGGAGAATTAATTCAGTATCTATAAAGTATAGGTGTCTATAAAGAAGAAGTTCAGCGGAAACAAAGTACATAAAGAGATAGGTATATTGCCTTTGGTAGTGAAGAATTGATCCTCTAAATTAGATAACGAACTCCAGAATAATGGATTCCTGTCTTTATATTCAGCATCTCAGACACCTTTTCCTTGTGTTCTAATTTTTTCTTTTAAATTAAAGTGATGATGTGATTTCCTAGACTTGATTAATGTGTAGGCTAGTTGGAGACTCTAAATATCTGGGCATCAGGATTCAGTGGCAATTTCAGAAGACATAAATGGTAGAGAGTTGTTTATATCTACCAGATTTTCTTTCCAGGCTGTAGTGTGCTCCTGGAGTGTTGTGTTAGAAACACACGCTGTTGCTTTAGAAACACAGCAAAATTGAGGCAATTGAAGGCCATTTATAAAAGGACAATAGCTTCATCTTGTAAGCTTACTTTTCTCTGTAATATATTTCAGTCTCCTTGCCTATATGTCTCTCCTGCCAAGTACGAATATTAAAACCACCAATCAATATTTTGCATGTCATTTAATCTCCCAGTCTAGTTGTTGATTCTCTGGAAGTGCTCAGTAATCAAAAGTGCATAGTCATGGGAGGGCATGATAAGTTAGGTGTGTTGCTGAACCCACAAGTTTGTTTGTTTACACACTAAGCATAACACTAATTAAGCATATGTGGAAAAATGCAAGTGATAGTCTGTGTAAATTATAAGTCATCAACAGTATCTCTCCAAAGTGTAGGTAGGCTTTAGTGTTTCCATTCTCTGTATACTCCATGGTACAGAGAGGTGTTGTAACAGAAAAGAGGTTTTATCTCTCACTAATTTTTTGGTTTCCTTTTGTTTCCATCCTTATTGAGATATAATTGACTCATAATACTGTATAAGGTTAAGGTAAACAAGGCAATGATTTGATTCACAAATATATTGGAAAATGTTACCACAATAAGGTAATTTAACACATCCTGTACCTCACATAATTACCATTTGGTTGTTATGGTGAGAACATTAAAGCTCTATTCTCATAACAGCTTTCAAGTATATTGTGTAGTATTGTTTACTATAGCCACTGTACTGTACATTGGAACCCCAGACTTGCTCATCTTATCACTGAAAGTTTGTACCCTGTGACGGACAGCTCCCCATTTTCCCCACCCCTCAGCCCCTGGCGACCACCGTTTTGCTTTCTGTTTCTATGAGTTTGATGTTTTTAGATGTCACACATAAGTGAGATTATACATTGTTTGTCTCTCTCTGACTTCACTTAACACAGTGCCCTTAAGATCTACCCATGTTGTCACAAGAGGCAGGATTTCTTCTTTTATTTATTTACTTTATTTATTTATTTATTTATTTATTTTATTTTATTTTTGACAGGGAGAGAGAGAGATACAGAGACAGAGAGAGAACTGAACTGGAGGAGCTCCCAGTTCAGCATATGGGTCCGCACAGGCCAGGGCCGGGATTTGATCCCCGGTCCCCAGCGCTGCAAAGTGAGCGCCTAACCCACTGAGCCATCCCGGCTTCCCCAATTCTTTTTTTTTTAATGGCTGTATAATATTCTCTCTCTCTCTCTCTCTCTCTCTCTCTCTCTCTCTCTCTCTCTCTCTCTCCCTCCCTCCCTCCGTGTGTGTGTGTGTGAGACATTTTCTTTACCAATTCACCCATTAATGAACACTTATATTGTTCCCATGTCTTGGCTAGTGTAAAATGTGCATATTCTCTCTTTTTTCTTGACATTTGCCTTGTATGTTTTCTATACCCAGTCCTTTAAGGCCATCTGACCAGCATATAAGATCCCTATACCAGGATTCCCCAAACACTCCCTTGTCTTCATCAATATTCTAGTCTATCCTACAACCATGTAGACACTTAAAATAATAATAATAAATTATTGAGGTATTGCTTACATGCAACAAAAAGCACATATTTTAAGAGTAAATTTTGGTGGGTTTTGACAAATGTATATACCATGTAATCATCCCCTGAGTCAAGATATAAAGTATTTTTATCATCCTAGAAAGCCCTCTCATGTCCCTTTATAATCACTCCCATTCCTCTCTTTTACCCAGGTATCCATCAACCTAATTTTTATCACCATAGATTCATTTTGTTTGTTCCAAATCTTAATATAAGTGAAATACTGATTTCTTTCATTTAAAATAATGTCTGTAAGATTATCTGTGGTGTTGTATGTATAGCAACTTGTTTATTTTTATTTCTAAATAGGATTTTATTGAATTACTATACCACAAATTCTTTCTCCATTTACTTATTGATGAATATATGGGCTATTCCCAGTCTGGGACTTGTGTAAAAATGCTATATGAGACTATGTATAAAAGTATTTTTGTTTTATTAAAATATTTTTGTGATAATTATAGATTAACTCGCAGATTTAAGAATATGGAGAGATTCCATGTATCCTTTATTCAATTTTCTCCATTGGTAATGTCTTCCAAAATCATAGTACATATCACTCAAAATATTGACATTGATACAATCTACTGATCTTATTCAGACTGCCCAGTTTTTCTCATTTGTGACTATGCCTATTTAGTTCTAGGCAATTTTATCCCATAAATAGTTTTGTAGATCCACTACCATGGTCACATATAGAACAGTCTATTACCACAGAGTTGCCTTTTGTAACCAGTCAGGTCCCCACACCCTGAAAACCACTAATAATGTTCTCTAACTGTATAATTTTGTCATTTCGAAATGTTACATAAACGAAATTATAGATTTTGTAGCTTTTGAGATTGGAAGTTTTTACTCAAGAAATTGCAATATTTTACTCAACATAATTCCCTTGAGGTTCACCTGAGTTTTACATCTACCAATGTCTGTTTCTCCCCACTGGTTGTTTCCAGGGTTATTTATAATAGGGCTATCATAAATAAAACTGTTTTGAACATTAATCTATAGGTTTTTGTGTGAACATGAATTTTCATTTTTCTGGCGTAAGTGCCCAAGAGTGCAGTTGTTGGGTCATGTGGTAATAGTAGGTTTAGTTTAAAGGAACTGCCAAACTATTTTCACGACTGTCTGTTCCATTTTACATTTCCAGCAACAGTGTATGAGTGATCTAACTTCTCTACATCCTACTCAGCATTTGATACTGTCACTATTTTTTACAGGTTTGTAATGATATTTTGGTGTGATTTTAACTTATCTCTTTAATAGCTAATGAGGTTAAATATCTTTTCATATGCTTATTTCCCATCTGTATAACTGTTTTGATAAAATATCTCTGTATCTTTTGTTAGTTTTCTGTTTGAATTATCTGTTTCTTTCCTACTCAGTTTTGAGAATTATATTCTTGATACTAGTCCTTTATTGGATATAAGGTTTGCAAATATTTTCTCCCATCTATAGCTTGTCTTCTCATCTTCTTGTAAGGATCTTTCATAGAGCCAAAGTTTTTAATTTTGAATAAGCTTATTTTATAATTTTAAAATTTTATGGATTGTGTTTTTGCTGTCAAGTCTAAGAACTATTTGCTTAGCCCTAGATCTCAAAGATTTTCTCCAACGCTCTTAGACTACTGGTGGCAATGCAAATTGGTACAACCACTATGGAGGACGGTGTGGAGGTTCCTCAGAAAATTGGGAATGGATTATATGGTAATATAACCCAACAATCTCCCTGCTGGGTATCTACCAAACATTTTGAAAACCTTAGTCCCCAGAGACTTATGTACCCCAATGTTTATCACAGTGCTGTTCACAGTTGTCAACTCGTGGAAACAACCAAAGTGCACTTTGATAGATGACTAAATAAAGAAGCTGTGGTATATGTATACAGTGAAATATTTCTAAGCTATAAGAAAAGATGAAATACTCCCATTTGTGACAATGTGGATGAACCTTAAGGTCATCATGCTAAGTAAAATAAGCAAGACAGAAAAAACAAGAACCATGTGACTTCACTCATATGTGGAATGTAAAACTCAAAGCAACAAAGAAACAAAAACTCATGGACATAGTCAATCATTTAGTGGTTACTTGAGGGTAAGGAGGGAGGAAGGAGGGGAATCCAAATATATGGTGATGGAAGGAGTACTGACTCTGAGTGGCAAACACATAAGGTAACACATAGACAAGGTATTATACAATTGTATACCTGGAATCTATGTAATTTTTACTTACCAATGTTATCCCAGTAATTTTAACAGTAAAAAGGAAAAAAAGAAAAGAAAATGTTTTCTCCAGTGTTTTTTTTCTAAAATGGGTGTTTTTCTAAAGGATTTTTTTTGGCATTTTTTATTTAAGTCTAGTATCAATTTTTGAGTAAATTCATGTATAAGGCATGTGAGACTTAGGTCTAGGTTCATTTTTGTTTGTTTGTTTATCTAAAGATGTCCAATTGCTCCAGCCAGCACTGTTTTGTTTTTGTTTTTGTTTTTTGAGATGGCAATACTTCTTTCATTGAATTTCATTTGTGTCTTTGTCGAAATCAGTTAAGGTATTTTGTGGGTCTACTTCTGGGTTCTCTGTTCTCTGCCATTGATCTATTGTTTACCTCTCTACCAATGCAACTCTGACTTGACTACTGTAGCTATATAGAAAGCCTTATTAGCAAGTAGAGTGTGTTTATTCCACGCTTTATTCTTCTTTATAAAGATTGTTTTAGTTATTCTGAGGCCTGTATCTTTCCATATAAATTAGAGTAAGCTTATCTGTGTCTACAAAGATGAAATTTTGATGGCAATTAAATTAAACCTATACTTCAATTTATGGAGAATTAACTAATATCTTTAGTATGTTGAGTTTTCCATTCATGAACATGGTATGTCTCTCCATTTATTTATGTCTCTTTTATTTTATTTCATCAGCATTTTTCAATTTTTAGCATAAGATTTTATACATATTTTATTAATTTGTTAAGTAGAATAAGTAGTTTTCCTTCCTTCCTTTCTTTCTTCCTTCCTTTCTTCCTTCTTTCCTTCCTTCCTCTTTCTTTCTTTCTTTCTTTTTTTCTTTCTTTCTTCTCTTACTTTCTTCTCTTACTGTTAAATTTTTGGGGGTGACACTGGTTAATAAAAATTACATAGGTCTCAGGTATACAATTCTATAGTTTTACTAATTTTATACTTCAGAATTTAATTTTCTTTGAAGTGATTCTAAATAGTGTTATAGTTTTAATTTCAGTTTCTGCAGATTCATTGTTAGAAATGTGATGGAGTATTGTGAGTTGATCTTGTATTCTGCAACCTTGCAAGCATTAGAAACATTCAGAATTAAAGTGTTCTATTTTCTGAAAAAATGTATCGAGTACTTTGAACCGTGATTGCCTCCTTCTTCTCATTGTATAACCTCTGATGAGAGTGAGCATCTCCTTATATCTTGACGTATTGTCGTTTACCTTTCTAAGTTTGGACCAGCTTTCAAGGTTTTCTTCTTTGTGTCTTTAATGTCATGAACTATTTCTAAGAGTGCCTTTAACGGAAGTTTTTGACAAGTGGGACATCTTCACCCTTTCCATCACAACCGCTTTTTTCATTTATGTTAATTGCTGCATTTCTCTTCTTTCCTTAAGCTGCTTATCTAGAGTTTTTCCAATGGTGGCAGTATCAACATACCAATCAGATATTTCTTCTATAATTCTATTTACGTTCGAGTTAAATTTTGCTTCTATTATTATCAGTTTTGCTTCTTTCATATATTTTCATCTGTCATTCATTCATTCATTCATTCATTTATTTTATTTATAAAATGTCACCTGAGTTTATCAGCGAGGGACAAGGAGTCATCAAATGTTCATGATTTGCTGTCTTTGAAGGAATCAAATAACAGATACACAATGACCAATCACTAACAGACTTAAAAGAAGTGATATGATTAGTTACTGGTCATGATGCATGTCTGTTTTTTATTCAGAGAGTTGTAGACTGAAGTTCTGGCAGCAACATTTGTATTTTATGTAGTTGCTTATAGTTACTCTATCATGGTTACTGACATTTGAACTGTGCTGTTGAGAGACTGTTGTTTTTAACTAAACCATGGTAACTGAACCCCATGCATATTGAAAGTGTGCAAAGTGAGGACTGCCTCTGTGTGTGTGTATATCATTCAGTGTCAAGTTGTGTGATGATTGCTATGAAGTAAAATATAGAGGAAATGGCCTATTGAATGTGAGGGAGAAGTACTGTTTTATGTAATAATGGAAGTCTTTTGAAGAGCTAATGAAGAGACCTGAAAGAAGTAAAGAAATAAAGTATTGCTAAAATTGGGGGAAAACGTGTAATATGGAAGGAATAGCAAATACAAAACTCTAAAGGCAGAAATAAGCTTGGAGTGTTCAAAGAATAGAATTTTGGCGAGTGCAGCAAGACTAGAGTGAGTGAGAGTGAGAGCAATCAGAAGATAAGATGGAGAGGTATGCGGAGCACAGATCACACAAGGCCTTTATAGACCATGATGCGGCGCTCGGATTTTAAACTTTGTGTGATGAGAAGTCACCAAAGCTTTTGAACAGAGGAGTGATATAATTTTATTTGCATTCTTAGGTCATTCTAATAAACTAAAAATCAATAATGGAGCAGTTATAGTGGAGGCAAGGAAACTAGTTAGTAGGCCTTTGCAGCAATTCATGTGAGAGAAAAGTATGGTTTGGATTAGGGTTTTAGTAATAGAGATGGGAGAAGAGGTTTACTCCAGGTTGTATTCTGGAGACAGAACTGAGCAGGCTTGTTACTGCATTTGGAGGTGAGCTATGAGGAAAAGACAGGGATTAATGATCATTCCTAATTGTTTGGCTAAGGCAACTGAGGGTATGGCAGTTTTGTATACAAATATGGGGAGGATGGGGAAGCAACAGATTAGAATGGAAGATATAAAGTTCTCCTTAGACATGATAAGTTGAATTGTTTATTATCAGCTATTTAGAGCTTAGGGAAGAGATGGGGGCTAGAGATACAAATCTGGGACTCATCAATAATTTCTGAGTCATTTCACATCCATTAGTGCATTCAGTTTTCTCAAGGATGCAATAAGGTACATAAATAGGAATCACCACTACTTTACAGAGACGAAAAGTAGACCCAAAAAATTAAATCAGATTTTGGTGTTAGAGCTATGATTCTTGACTCTGAGCCTGTATTTCTTCATTGTGTTCTGATGTTCTAGTAGCATTCTTGGAAGACAGAAGGGCAATATCAGTGTCACCTTATCCTGGTTTTGTATTGTTTTGTTTTTGAGAAGAACAACTTTTTAATTGTTGTTTTTCTTTGGGTGAACTGAATTTGCTGGGTGTATTGTGTAGTGGGTAAGATTGTTACTGGTGGTGGCCAGCAACATCCTGGCAGGTAGTAGTGGGTGGGGCCCTGAAGTCTGTCCTGAGGACACCATGTTTATATAAAGGAAATGTGGCTGCAGGAAGGCATTTCCCCTTACACTTAAATGCAATTGTACTGAGAACCTGGACCTAACCAAAAGCTATTTCAAGCAGTCTTTACCAAAAGTCTTTCTTTGGAATTCTTTAATATTTGATTCAAAAGTGAAATTTTCTATGGCATGGGAGTGCTTTTTTTTTTTTTTTTTTTTTGCATGGTAGGAGACGGACTTTGCTTGGGAGATTGTTCTAGTTTCTTCCATATGACCCCAACTCAAAGTGCTCTTTTATGTTCTCCACAACTGACACTATAGCTTCATGAAGATATAGACTTGAAGAGGGCCAATATTTGTTGAATAGTCAGCGACAATGAATGTAAAGCAAACTGTGTCCAAGGAAGAGGTTGGTTTAAACCTTGTTGGTTGGGGAAGCTGTGATGGCTCAGTGGGTTAAGCACTCAATTTGCAGCCCTGGGGACCAAGGATCCAATCCCAGCCCCGGCCCGTGCGGACCCATATGTTGAACTGGGGAGTGCCCCCAGTTCAGTTCTCTCTCTGTCTCTGTATCTCTCTCTTTCTCTCTCTCTCTCTGTCAAAAACAATAAAATAAAAAATAAAAAAAATGAGATAAACAATTTATCAAATAAACCTTGTTGGTTATTTCAGCTGCATGTTTGCTCTGCTAAAGGGCAGCAGGTGTTCAAAGCTATCCCTGTTAGTTTGAAACTTGTCTAGCAATAATGAAGCATGTCAATTCAGGTGACGTTAAGAGCTGAAGAGGTACCAGTGCTTGTGTTCAACATTGATGACTGAATTTCAATCTCACAAGATAATTTTTCCTTGTAATTTTTAATTTTAAATGATTAGTTTAAAAAGACAACATGAGTTTAATTTTGCTTTCTTCCCATTTGTGCCTGAAGAACAAATTTTTTCTTGTATTCTTTTCTTCAACAGTATTAAAGTTATTAACTTAGTACTTATTGAAGTCCTATTTTCTTATTACTTATGCTTATTGACTGAAGCATGGATCTTGACTTGAGCATAGCCATCTTCTCCTCACTTACCAAAACTTAATATTTGTGCCAATAATATAATAAATGTTGAAGGAAGACAAGGAGACAAATGGAAAAAGATAAAGGAGAATGCAAGGTATGACTAATATTGTGGAGGTAGAAAAATATTAGACAAATAGCTTTATAATATGCAAATAAAATGTGAACATGAACTTAGTAATTATCTTGAAGTCGCTTGACTGGAGGCCACATTGTTTAAGTGGTGGAAACAAGGTTCAAAGCAGGCAGTCTGGTTCCAGATGGAACACTGCCCTGTGCCAGACTTTGACATGGTTTGTGCTGTTGCTTATCACATTGGGACTTTTTCAAATGGCTATATATGAAAACAAACAGCTATTTTGAAACTGGTATACTAAAGCAGTTCTGACTAAATGTAATAAACCTTCTAATTTCTAAATCTGCTGGATACCAATTTCAATGATTAGATATGGTTTTTAAAAAATTAATGACTAGTCTGTTAATTACATTATAACAATTTAAAAGTGTTGATTAGCTTTGAACATTGTAATCAAAGTAATCCATTTACATAGATTTAAAGATCAAACCATGATCTGTGACTTAGAATTAAAAGCTGTAGAACTTCCCCTATTTTAGCACACCCTATAGTTTCCCTCCTTTTTCGGGACCTAAACTCAGGTTTATTCTTGTATGGGCGGTTTCTCAAGTAACTTTAATTCAAAATGATTAATGTGCCATTGTGGGGTATCATGAGGTGGTTTGCCCTGGATCCCAGCATTAGGTTTTGAGGGTGTTTATTGTAGTCTCTCAGAGCCCTTTGAACCTCTGATTTGTCCTATGCTAATACTGTCCCTACCCATAAGCAATGGGGTCATTGGCCTTAAAGCAAGGTAATGGAACACAGAAGCATAGAGAGCCCACACTTCTCATTCACTTCCTTATTTATTCAGCAAATAAGTATTGTTAGTATATTATGGGGAAAAAAAGAAAATTTTCATCTTGATAAACCTCTGCAGTGCCTTATGCATAGTGCCACATGTCAAACAGGCAGACAAAGATATACTTGATGATTAAGAAGGTGGTAATTAATCCACGCTTTCTCACACTGATGGTTACATAGAGAGCACTCCTAAGTGAGGCTGCTAATACAGGAAGGAGTCTTAAAAGTAACATGAATTATGAACTTTTTTTTTTAGCAATAGAGGTAATAATCTATCTAAGGTACAATGGAATGTTGAAAGAATCTAGCTCTTAAATGTTTTCATGAAAAATATGCTTATGTTTTGATTACATTGCTATTGGGGAGGAATGTGTGGCATTTTGTTTGTTTGTTTGTTTGTTTAGAAAACGTTTGAAATGGTTATTTCAAGTTCAAGTTAAACAAGCTCCATGTTTGGAGGGAGAGGAATGTTATACATACTGTGAAGAGCTAAATGCTTATAGAGCAGACTCACTTATTTGAAACATTTAAACCTCTTAGGAAAGAAGAAAAATTAAAAGTTTCTTTGAGTGACACTTTAAGTGACAATTTCTTTGAGAAAAGTAAACACATTGATTTCATTTTCTTTTCCTTTTTTTTATTTTTTAAATTTATTTATTTATTTTTGACAGAGAGAGAGAGAGAGAGAGAGAGAGAGAGAGAGAGAGAGAGAGAGATACAGAGACAGAGAGAGTGCTGAACTGGGGGAGCTCCCAGTTCAGCATATGGTTCCGCACAGGAATCCCGGCCCCCGGTGCTGCAAAGTGAGCGCTTAACCCACTGAGCCACCCCGGCTTCCCCTGATTTTCTTTTCTTTTGGGGTGAAAAAATGTGGAAAGCTGGGTTTGGAGCAATCTGAGCAATTTTCACTTCTATAAAGGGCTGAAGCTTGCTGTTAGCGGTATAGAAAACAGGAGGCAACTTTATGTCATTTCAAATGTGTCAGGAGATTGCTTTCATAAAGACTTAATTTGAGGAATACAGCTTACCGATAGTGGCCACAGATTTAATATCAGTACCCACAGGGACGGAAGCCAGCAAGTGAAATGATAATAGTGGGGTTATGGAAACTTTTACCCAGAGCCCACTCTAAGGAAAGGCATGTGTCACTAGGGTCATTACAAGCCCAGAAAGTGAGACATATCTAGCAGCAGATCAAATGCAAAATTCTGGGCTAATTCAGAAGGTCAGAAGCAATCTGTCCAAGATTGACAAAGACAGGGGAAGCGGCCAGACAGAATTAGGAAGTGCAAAACTGTTTGTTTCAGTTCAGATAAGGCATCAGCAAGCAAGTAGGAACTGAGTCCCTCTCAGAGTTAGAATCATGGAACCTCACAGGTCAGGACACATAGGTCATTTTAGATTCTTGTGGTTGAGTTTCAGCCCCTTCAGGGCTGACAGTTAAGTGATCCATGCCTGAGTATCAGAGAATTTGGCTGCTCATGGTCTTTACAGCAGACAGCCAGGAGGAGTCTCTCTGAAATTCCCAGTTGAAGCATTTGATTTGATTTTATGTGTGAATTGCATTTGAATTTGTCAAAGCAATTCATATCTATTATCATATTGATTCTTATGATGGATCTTTGTCATAGATTGTTATAGATACATAACCATAATTTTTCAGTATCAGGAAAAACAAATAATTTTGCATAAAACCATCAACTACATCAACTTTGTTTCTACTATTTACCAAATATCACAAATTTTGTACTACTAATACCAAGAAGGAGGGTCCCACATGTGTTTAGTGTTTTATCTCTCCAAAGTAGATAGTGAGATGATGTAGGGTGATAACTGGATTTATGTCCTTTGGTTTCAAGATGAAGCACAGACGACTAACTTCTCACCAAATATCATCTCTCTTTTTCATTATGTAGAGTTGTCTCTGGGAAATCTCAACTCAGCATGGGATTAAAAATTGCAGCTTCTATTTAATCTAGATGGGGTCATATGACTACTTTTCACCAATGACTTATGAGTGGAAATTATGTCCCTTTTAGGCCTACGAAGTTAAGAAGTGGGTATTTTTTTATATAGCCTTCTTCTTTTCTCAGGGTACTCCCTCAAAGTTCTTTGGGATAGCAGAGCCACAAAATGAGAGGAGCTTGGGTCCTGAATGAACACATAGAGAAAATCCATCTGCCAACTGAGGTCACTTACATTTGAAAGTGAGAAACAGACTTCTGGTGAATTGGGCCACTAATTGTTTATGTTCAGTAGTGACCATTACCCTAATTATTCCTCTTACAGATAAATACGAAGAAGGGTGGCCAGATTCGGCTAATAAAAATACAGTTCAATTTAAATTTTTAGTTAATAACCAATAATTTTAGTATGTTAATCATTTAGCATAAGAATAGATTTTAATGAGTATCTTCCAAATGTAATATGCATAGTTATATTAAACTTATTTATTGTTCATCTGCAGTCTAAATTTAACTGGGCATCCTGTATTTTATCTGATAATCCTGAAATTATAAGTAAGCACATTAAAAGAGTGGGTGACATAATTGTATTTACGTAATTTGTTGTATGAAGCATTTTATTTTGGAAGAGATTTGTTTCTGAGCAAATGCCTTTTTTTTTCTTTCAATCCTGCCATCTACAGTGAATTACGGAGTTCAAAACCCAAGACCTTTATTGGTGCAGGCAATATAAAGTGAAAATTTGCTAAGAGGCTGCTTGTAAACCTGTTCTGAAAATGGATAAGGAAGAAAGGGATTTAAAAAATTAAAAATGAGTTAAGTGTTTTACACAAATGAATTTTTTTTTAATGAATACATAATTCTATCACTTTAATTTCACAATAAAGGAAGATGACAACAAGGAAAAGAGCTCAATGTATTGAAAAAAAAATTATACAAAGCTCAGTAACACCATCACTCTTTACCAGGGCTGGTACCTTTTCTGCCTGGCTCTGACATCATGAAAAATAGAATATATGTCCTCAGATGCAGAAGTAATAAATCACAGATACAAAGAATTCTAAAGGTTTACCAATTAGATAAAATAGAAGTTGATTGACATTACAGTATTTTAATTAAAACTCCTGAATATAAACTAAAGTTATGAGAAATGCTTTTTCAAAATAAAAACATGAGATAAAAAGTGTCACATATTCAATTTAAGAGAAAAATCAGTGATTTTCTATTAAACTCCCTCCTTTTTTTTTTTTTTACAGAAAGAACTAAGACCTAGAAAAGTTATGACTGTGCCCCAAGGCCACATAGATAATTAGTGCAGCAAATCCCAGCCGTATGCTTTTTCTTATGTCCATCTTTTCTGTCCTATAATGGATGTAAACTGAGAAAAGAGATCAAATTCTGCCTCCTTGTTAAAAGAACAATACTTACATCTAATTGCCTTGAGGAACAAAAGTAGAACTTCTCAGTGATATACAGTATCTCTTCACTAAGAGTTGCAAATCGTAAAAGTTTCAATACATTTACATGGTTTATACACAACTGAATATACACTATTGCTGAACACCTGTTAAACAGTACTGCTATTCTCTAGATAATGCTAACGTCTTTAAAGTTCAATATGTTTTTTATTCTCTTTCATTTGAAACAGTGAAGGCATTTTCTCAGCTAGAATGAACCAAAAGAATGTATTCTAAGTGAACCAACATTCAGAACACTTTCGTAATAAAGGACGGATTTTTAATGTTAAGCTAATGCCAACCAAGAAACATCAATACATGGCATATATATTGGGACTCTAGCACACTTACACATTATCTAACCTGAAAGGTCATGGTGTGTCTATCACCTTGGCAACTGAGGCCATGTTCATTCAATTGTTATTGATCCTCCACTGGGTGACAACCTTGGGCTTTTCTGACTTTCGACTTCACTATACTAAGTGTTTAAACCCTTAAAAATAAATACAAAGTTAAGATATTTTGGGTAAAATAGTAATTAGAAGAATGTACTTTTCAATAGATTCACATGCAAAAAAACCTAAAATTTGAAGTTTAATATATTTAAACTCTAAAAGATATTTTAACAGCCAGTAAAATTAACATTCTGAACATCTGGATCACAAGACTTGTTTACAGAGTAAGAATGATATTTCTAATGTTTATTTTCAGATAAGGTGATTTTTTAGATGTGACTTAGTCTTAAGTCCTAGTTCCTGCTAATACTGTACTTTTTCTGTGCAGAACCAGGAAACGATGCCAAATGATGGTACTAAACCTGTCAGGTTTTTATGTAAATCCTCAGGGAAAAGTGCAAACTTAAGTAATGTTGATACTTGACAGGTTAATGGTGATAGTGACATGGAATCAAATTGTTACAGAACCAAGTTGGTTATTATTGAAGCTGAGAAAAATGAAAGTAATCCAGAATTTTCTTTGCCACCAAAATTATGTTTGTACAGTTTTCGTAGTTTCACATCAGATCATGGCATTCCATTGATATTTTGGCTGATACGTCTCATAGCAATGAGAGAAGTCGTTTTGGAATACTCATAATCCTTTAAAAATAGATTAATAAAATTTTGCAGACATAATATAGTCTGTATATTTAGCCACATGTGTCACAGTTTGACTGTTTCTTAGCCCAGAAATAATCTAAAAGAGGAAATCATATTGCTTTGTTTTCGTGTAACAGTCATTTCCCTCTATGGTATTCTTTTTCCTTAGACCAACAAAGAAGTGTTGAAAATCCTGTCAAGTAACTGTCACATTTCTTTTCAAAAATATAATTTTAATTATGGCCTGATACACAAAGAGGCAGGCTTTCAAAGAAATGAAATTCCGTTTCTAATAGGCTATAGATAAGTAGATATAAATCTACATATATCTTTTAACAACCTATTTTATTACCTGCACATGCCATCACTACTCCCCTGAAATCTATTTTATATGTCTCTCTCCCTATCCCCCCAACCCAGCACCAATATTTTAATTCCAAACTTTATTATTTCTTACCCCACATGACATATGTCTCTGCTTCCATCTGGTTCTCTCTGACTATTTGCGATTTGTCTAATCATATCATGTATTGATTAGAAAACTTCAGTAGCTCCCTAAATCCCACAAGATAGATTAAAGTTTCTAGCAGTGTGTACAAAGTCTTTGTGGTCTGGCTTCTTCTGCTTACCTTTCCAACTTCTCCTGGGCTTTCCCCACGAATGCCTTCCATCTATACCTTTTATAGCTATTTACAGTTCCCCAAGCATACCGTGCCATTGTCCTGCCTTCAGTTATTTGCACAGGGATTACCTCCTTTGCACATGGGTTACCTCTTCCTGCTTATCTACTTGGTGGATTTCTCCTTTGTTAGAACATCTTCGAGGCTACCTCTCTCTTGATTTCTATGGGCAGAATTTGATGATTCCCTCCTTGTATTTCCATTTTATTCATGGTACTTTCTTTATACTATATAGTGCATCTTTCAGAAAAATGACTCTCAAAAGTCAATGTGCCTAAGAATCACTAGTGGAACTTGCAAAACTTCAAAGTAATGGGGCTTGTCATCAGAAATTTTGATCCACTGGATTAGGATGAAACCTGAGCCTTTGTGTACTTATGAAATCTCCAGGTAAATCTGGTGTACAGTCACATTTTAGGACCCTTTGTTATCTCTATCCTTATAACCTATCTCAGTACATAAAAGTATATTTTCAACAAATGTTGGAAATTTTAAAAATGATATTTTGTTTCTGGTGAGCTAGCATTACATAGTAGTAGAATAGCTAATATACCTGGCACATAGTAGGTCATGAGAAAGTGTGTGATGTTTGGACTTTGAATGAATGAATGAAAAGACCTCAGGGAAGCTAGAGAAACTGCTAACATAGCCCCTTGAATCTCTCAAATATTGTAAATGTCAGAGATGTTGCCTGAAATTTGGATAACTGAGATTTGAAATAAATTTGAGATAGGATATTATAATTTGGATTTTTAAAAACTAAATGGACAGACACAT
>PVKE010007338.1:0-51071 GCA_004027555.1 Craseonycteris thonglongyai | reverse complement strand
TTCCTATCTGGTTCCAACCCCCAAACACTGCTTTTTTTTAAATATTTTAAACCAGTTGTAATGGATACTACAGCAATCTACTCAGAATGCCTTTCAAGTTCTGGGAATAGTAACTACAGTAGCTCAACGGTACTGTCCCTCCCTCCCTCCCTCCCTCCCTCCCTCCCTCCCTCCCTCCTTCCTTCCTTCCTTCCTTCCTTCCTTCCTCTTTTTGTGCACTGATATGCAATTATATATCTTAAAGCTAGAGTTTGGCAATATAACAATATCATGATGGGGTGAATTCTCCATTGACTCAGCCCTGATCTACTCATTTTAATTCCCTCCCTGTGGGTTTGCTAGATGACTGGGCTTTCTCTTGGTCTTATCAGTGTGCCGTGGAGCCCTGAGGGCAGTGTCCCCAGTGTTGCCAGATAAGAAAAGTGTGAGGGACTGTCAGGTTCTGGGCATTTCTCCCACTAGTCCTGGTTCACGAGCGCACTGGGCCCTAACAACGCAAAGATTCTTTCACAGAAAGCTGTTGGTTGGCACAGATCTTGGTTACAGCCTGTCAGCAGTTTCTAAGCACAGGAAGTCAGCTGATTGGCCCATATCCACCATATACACTCCAGGTCCTGGCCTCCTGCAAACTACTTTCTTGATTGGACCTCTGAAAGTCACAGTCCTTTGGGTCCTTGTCCCATGCTCCACCTCAGTCCTTCCTGCTATCACACCCTATATTCCTGGTATCAGAAATGTCCTTGTTCTCTTTCTGTCTCTCAGAGCTGCCCCATCTAGCACACGAGAAGGTGTGTAGCTGCCCATTGGAGGCCAGATAAGTAGTACTAAGAAGAACAGTATCCTACATGATGCAGATGACTCAGTTTTAAAGATCTAACTGCTTTTAATCTGACCTGGTTGTGGGGGTGATTCCACCTCTGCACCAGAATATACTGAATAACTCTAATGCAACAAATAAAAAAGCAAAGCACTTTGAGTTTCATGTTAAAATATATTTAACTCTCTTATCCAGCTTCATTGGTGAGACTTTTTTTCATAGAGACTTGCACATTAGAGAATGCATGCCATATCATTTGACATTTGTCACAACCCTGGAGGTTGTCATTCATTTTTGCCAGTTGGGAATCTGAGGCAGGGGTGGCCACATGACTGGGAAGTGACAAAATTGTGATAATTTAAGGCTGATTCTTCAACTCTGACAATGTAATATGTTGGCTATTGACCAAAGTGCAAAAAAAATAAAAATAAAAAAATCTATATATGGTATAGTTTACCTTTCATTTTTTATTTTATTAGAATAATGTAATTATTTTCTTTTCCTCATTGATAAATAAAAGGAAATGGTAAAAATTCAGGGGACAGTGTTTTGAGGGAATTGGTTCAGTGTATGACTTCCCTCTGTTTTGGATTCATCCTGCATTTAGCCATTTATTGTCTGTCCATGGTTTTGAAGGTACTGTCTTTGTTTGTAGGGATACAATGATGAAAAAGTCATGATTCTCTTCCTGGTGGCATTCACTATCCAGAGAGAGCGATGTCGGTAACCAACTCAACTGTAACCTAAGTGTTTAATATCTACTATTTCAGAGACTGATGGCTTTTAAGCCCCCTTTCTACACTTCTTTTGACACCTCACAAAGATTTGGTGCACCTAGGTATTCTCTGTCCCCAGTCTGCCTCTCTCAAAATAGTGGCTTTTCATTATTTGAGTCATTCCACCCAATTTTTGCAGAATGGTTGTTTTCCCAGTCTTCACACCTTTCCACAACTGCATCTAAAGGAAATAGGGGAGAATTTCTTTCCTGAACCTCTTGCAGATTTCTATTGATGTATTAGGTGTTTTGCCTGTACTCCGGCTGCAAGAGAATTCAAGGGGAGCGAATAGCCTGCTTTATCAGCCCTTGTAGGGGAAGCCGGCCCTGTTAGCTAGGAAGAGGAGTGTGGTGAGGAAGAAATGCTGGTGAGAAAACTCAGCAGGGTCGGCCACGTTGAGTCACAGTAAAATTATGACACTTAATTTTTGAATGCATTAATGTGGCCTTTTCCCATTGATGGTGAGGTCTTGATATTATGTGGTGGAACTTGAAAAGGGATACACAATGTTTAACTCACAGTTACCATGAGGGTAGCTGAGCATAGTAAATAAAATCACCATTCACCAAATAAAAGTTACTGCCTCTGATTCTCAGATCATGGATGATTTCCATTTGCCATTGTCACCACTGTGAGCCTCATCATTACTGTAAATCATTCTCTTCAAATAGCATTCATTTCATTTTCTGCTCTTACAAGATGCTGTATTATCTTTCTGTTTTCTCTCAAAAACTGTTGGAAATAATGGCTCTTGGAGAAATTAGAGTATTGGGAGGCTAAATGAGCTCTTGCAGGTGTATTTCATTGTATGCAATAGATGAGCTCCTGAAAAGTCAAGTATACATTGAATTTTTGTAAATTGAATCAATTTTAAATGCACTAGGGGGGCTTGGTATTTAAAGAAACATGGTAGTGAATCTGTGTTGCCAGAACTCCATTTGAAGCACAGGTACTAACTCCTACGTTCAACAGCTTTGTAAACTTGTATATTTTTAACACAGACACACACACACACACACACACACACACACACACATGGCTATTCTTAAATTAGTTATGTGCTTCATACTTCTTCATAGAAAAGTCATTATGAATTCAAGATATAAACATGAAACATCTCGTTATTTCATTGCTATTTTAAAATTATCATTATTTTCATTATTCATGCTTTCAGATAACTTATTGTGAACTCACCAATTTTACCAATTTGCATGAGTCAAATAATCGAATCAGCAAGATGGAAAAAGAGCTCAGGAATCACATATCTAGTGGTTTTTCAAAAATATAGTTCAACACGGGATTCATGCTAGACAAGCACACACACACATTCACCAGGAAAACTATACAGCCGCTATGCTGAAGATGCGGCGGAAGTGAGGGGCAGTAGTTGGTCCAGTGTGGTCCCTTCCTGGGTTCTCCTGTCATGGGAAGGCATGCTCTTGTCACTCCCCTGCACAGGCTCTGGAATCCTGCCGCAGCCTCCTCAGGTATCCATTGGGGGTCTTAGAATGTATGTCCCATGGATCAGGATGGGAGGGGATTAGCTCTTCTGAAACAAAATCCATGTACTTCCACATTATATTGTCTTTTAGAATAATCACAGGTAGGAGTTTCATTTCAAATCTACTGCCATTGCCCAGAGCTATTTGGGAAGGACTGTTGGAGACTGCCCCATGGCAACCTGGGCGTTACATAAAGGGAAAGGTAACCACGACTGTCTCCCTAAGGCATTCATTCATCTGGTTGGGAGAGTCAAGGTCAAATTTCAGTGTAAGGTGGCTTCACTGTCTCAGAAATAATTAAGGATACATTTACCAATTCAAGTGTTTTTGACCAACCGGTAAACCAATCCTAACTAAACCTCTACTTGGGCATACTTAAAAATCGTCATGCGTGATACAGAAACAGAAGACACTTAGAATTGAAATCAGCTCTAGGGATCATCTAATTCAGTGATTTCCAGTCATTGGTCAGTGGCGCAATAATAGGCTTCCTTCACAAAATTTCTCAGGATGCTTTATAAAAGTGTAGATGTTCTGACGTCACCTCGAGAATATACTGATTTAGTATATACTGGACAGGGTTCATGAATCTGTATTTTTCTCTCTTTTTTTAAAATTAAATTTATTGGGGTGACATTGGTTAGTAAAATTACATAGGTTCCAGGCATACAGTTCTCAACACATCATCTGTGTGTTGCATTGTATGCTACCACCCAGAGACATTTCTCTTTCTATCACCATATATTTGATACCCTCTACCTCTCATCCTCAGGTAACCACTAAACTATTGACTGTGTCCATGAGGTTTTTTTTGTTTGTTTTTGTTTTCTATTTTGATTGTTTATTTATTCTGTTCTTCAGATTCTACATTATAAAGATATCACATGGTATTTGTCTTTCTCAATTTGTCTTATTTCTCTTAGCATAACATCTTCTAGTTTCATCTAGTTGTAGCAAAGGGTGTGATTTTATTCTTCTTTATGGCTGTATAACACTCCATGAATGTATTTTTTGACAAACATCTCTGATGACTGTAATGTGCAACCCCTCTTTGGAACCTCTGATGTGATCATTGTCCTTATGTTATACATGACCTTGCCTAGGGTCAGAAGTAGAATAAAATCTTACATCTCTAGATTCCCAGTCCACTTTCCCTTCTTCCACCTGAGATCGCATTTCCGTCAAGGAAATCATTCACCAACAGTGTGGCTGTGCACTATCTGGTTGGCTTTGTGTGCCTGCAACTCTCCAGCCACAAGAGTTAAAGTCCTTTAACACAAACTTGAGGGTTGGGTGTGGCCCAGACTCTGAGTTCAGTTCTTGCCTAAAGCAGAGGAAACCTGAAAAGCTCCAAGCCAGGGTCCTGCAGCTACTTAGTTCAATGCGGACACAAACTATATTTTATAATTTTTAACTCATTTCATCTGTCAATCTTTGAAAATAATTTAATGGTTATCACACTGTAAGCTTGGCAGGGTTCCTTTATTTCTCCTCATATTTCTAATTTTTTATTTTATGTATCTTGATAAAGTGTTTAAGTCTTATGGAAATGACAAACAATTAGAAAATAAGCCCTAAGGATATGCTGTGCATATGTCTGATACTGACAGAATTCATGACGGAGCAGTTCCTTTTCCTTCCTGCATCATAAACACCTGATGGCCAGCAAGGACTTGAAGGGCCATTCAGTCTTGAGCCCTGCATGTCACCTCACACCACTGTTTACACACAGCGAAAGTTCCCATTTGTGAACAAACTGTATCAGCCCCCATCAAGCAGATATGTCCTGAGCCATGAGCATGGCAGAGCTGCTGGCCGTGCTAGGGTTTGCGGGGCATCGCTTGGCCAACGGGCTTTCCTGTGAGGTAAGCTGGTCAGGCTCGGCTCATATGGCTCGTTGAAATGAATTTCACATCTTGGAGTTTCATGCACTTTAAAAATGATCACAAATATGTCCTTCGATACTAATACTGCTTAGTTCTAGCAATTCCTCAGCTGGCAGGAAAATACTATATTGTCCTGGAAAACCCTAGAGCCTTGAAAAATTGGGGCTCTGTTTTTGCAACAGCTTCCTCACCAGCTTGCAACACAATGGAATATTTTAAGAACACCAACAACAAGCAAGCTAACCAACCCACAATTGGCTGACCTTTTAGGAAGGGGATGGAGCTTTTACCATGAAATATGCAGTGTTTCTTCCCCCTCTGCCTTTGCAGATGCCCGTCTGTGTGCCTGGAACCTTCTCCCCTTGTCCTGCCATCGGCAGTCCACCTTTTCACCCCACTTCATACACACACACTTTTCCTTTGTTCATTTTTATGCATTTTTAGGGGCTTCCTAACTGTTTCTTTCATAGGGTGGTCTTCTCTAACCTTCTGGAGTGCCCTTTGAACGTCCCTTTTTATGCCTCGCAGCACGTGACACTTCCCATCTGATAGTGCTTCTCACACTGAGTTGCACTTGTCTACTTGGACATATGCTTTACCTCTAAGCTCTGTAAGACCCCAGACCATCTTTAAGCTGTTCATAATCATACTCCCAAATATCTCACATGCCCCAAGCTAAGATGATATTTTTTCCTAAGAATGTTCTCTCTTGCCCTGTATTTGAAGATATTAAGGAGCACTTCCTGAATTACTTTATTATGAATAATGAAGCACCTTTCAGAAAATTATATTAGGTCTGAGCTCATTTCAATCAGTGCCAGTTTTGTAAGTTTAAACAGTTCACTAACATAGTTTTATTATAAAAAAAAAAAAAAAGCCCACCAGAGTTAGTAATTATTCCTGAGGATATGACCTCAAGATTATAAGTGTTGGAGGTAATTTAAAACAAGCCTTTCAACAATCATTTTACAGAAGCAGCACTGGAAGCAGCGGTGGGTTGAAGCCACCATTTCTACAGCGTTGGAATGAATGGAGAAGTACATTGTTCTGATGCTATGGAAGCAGCCTCTTGTGGTTTAAGATACCCAGCTGCAGATTCACAACAGCTGCATCTGGACTTGACAGGACGAAGATGGGGTGTTCTCTGAAAAATGGTGCTAAGCATGACAGAAATGTCTCCTGTGAACACATGGATGCATGTGAAGACTGTAAATGCGGTTGCTACAGTGTGAGAGTGGAGAAGAACAATTCTAAGTGAATATATTATTTATCCTTTATGTCATTTGAAGTATGTATATGAGCTCAAATTAACAGATTACATATTCTAAGTGGAATTTAACTATTTTATCAGTATCCTTCAAATTTATTTTTATTCTTACATTAGCTAAAAAAAAATGCCATGGGGATTTTGTGGTTATAAATATGGAAGACGACCAAGTGTATGGAAATACCATATATTTGAAGGAAACACACAGGTGCGTTGCTGGTTGATTCAGTGAGCACTGTATTGACTGACACTGGATATAGAACTGTAACATTTGCCCTTAGAAGGTGGTGTTCAGATTGACTGACTCACAATCTCTCTGACTCCTCATAAGAACCAAACCACTTGGGAGTCAGAGCCATGCAGTTGCGAAGGCTTAGCTTATCCTATGCACGTTCCACCCCATCACCCACGCCCATTCTCCCATGTCACTCATGACTCCACAGGTTGTGAGAAGAGCCAAACCAGGTTGAAAAAACAGAAAGGAAGTGACAACTCAAGTAACTGAAAAATCTGGGAATCTGACGACTTTCTGCCTCAACTTTATCAGATGCTACCAGGACACACTCTCTCTCTCTCTCTCTCTCTCTCTCTCTCTCTCTCTCTCAGCTGTATTCTCATTCAAGGTGTGGCCCATCCTCAGACAGGCTGTCCCTCACATTGAAAGAATGGGCACAGCTCCACGCTCGCTTGAAACTCTCTTAGCACAAGTCCAACAGGAACACACTCCTGCTCTGTCCAGCACAGACTCTGTGCCTGTCCTGTTGTGGGTGGATCAGAGTCATGTTGCTAACACATCACCAATGCTAGAAACATACCCAGAGCACGTCCTGAGATAAGGATCAGGAGGGCTTTGTTCTTCATATGGAGATGCAGGCTCAGCAGTCTGAAGCAGGATGAGTGGATGTGTGCAGCACAAGCAATAGATGTGCCCTCCATTTTTATATATGTTCTCCATTTAACAGTAGTCCATATTACCTCTATATTATTCAGAACAATGAAAAGAAGGGAGCAGAAAGCATACCAGTCATAGCCTCATCTCTCAGGGTGTTCTACCAATAACTATTGGTCATGCTTCATCCTATTTATTTTTCTATTTCTGTAATTCTTATGCAGTGGTGATCAGATAAACTATAGATTCTGTGTTTTAACTTACATTAAGTAATAAAAATGTTTACCCTAGTGTGAATAACCTTTCATAAATAATTTTGATGGCTGCGTTAAAAAGCATCACATTTTATGTGACCACTTTCCTTTCTCTTGTGTGCATCTCCCCATCTGTACTTGATCTCTGAAGTTGATCCCCATTGTCCTGTCCTCTGTCCGATCATTAGTGATGAGTTTGATGCAGCGTATATTTGCTGGGACTGTACTGTGGGCCAGGCCAGCTGCCTAGTCTTGAGGTCAGAGCACAGCGTCAGCATAGCACGTGTGCTGCGCTACAACTTCTTTCTGATTGGGGTTATTCCTGGTATATCTGCTGCCAGCTGAAACAAAATGAAAAGGCGGTAGGCCCCCTGAATCCCAGATCATCAGACCCTCTCCTTTCACAGCCATGGAGTATAGTATTAACGAGCTCATTTCTTCAAAAAGTACACATTGAGCACCTGTTATATGCCAGTCATTATACCACTACTGGGAATACAAGAGCGAGCAAAAACCTGTGTCTTCGTCTCACTCAGTGTAGTGAGAAAGACAGACATTAATCAACATTAAATGTAAAATTACCACTGTGATCAGTGCAGTGAAGGAGACGGACATGGGGTATGAGTGGTTATAATAGGGGAATTTGAGCTAGCCGGTGATGGTGTTTCTGGGGAAGTAGTGATTGAATTGACATTCGAAGGATGAGTGAGCAGTAACTAGCAAAAGTGCTGAGGTGGGGAAAATAATTCAAGAGCACCGAAGACTCCTGATTCCTTGACTTTCTAACTGAAAATTCTGATCCTTCTCTGGTACCTTCTGTAAAAAAAAAAAAAAAAGTGGTCAGAGAAGACTTCCCTGAGAAAGTGAGGTTTGAGCAAGGACCTACGGGGGTCAGTGAGAAAGCCCCCAGAGGTGTGGGAAGGAATGTCATAGATAGTGGAGATTTATGCAGTGGCCCCACGGTGGGCCACCCCCCTGTGTACTAGGAACAAACAGCAGGAGGCCAGTGTCTGGAGCAGTGGACTAAGTGAAGGGACTTGTGTGAGGCAAGGGCAGACAGGGCAGGAGAGGGAAGGGCAGGTCCTTTGGATGTCCATAGTTATCATAGGGCATGGTGAAGAATCGGAGTTTTGAGTTTCGTGAAATTTAATTTGAGTGAGATGACTAAGACAAATTGCAGAAAGGTTTGAACAAAATACTTGATCTGATTTTGAAAGGAAACAATCTGGCTGCGTTGGGAAGAGATTGTATAGAAGGAACGCTGGAAGCACAGTGGTGCTCCGAGCATCTTTAGATCTGCATTTCACAGAGAAGAGATTGAAGTTCAGGGCTTGCAACCTTACTAAAGGCATATAATGCCTAGGTTTGACTTGAATTTAGGTTTGGTTTAGCTGATCCTTAAGTTCATGGACGTTCTACCATAATAGAATGGTGTATTTGTATGTGTGTTGCAGGGTGTGTGTGTGTGTGTGTGTGTGTGTGTGTGTGTGTTAATTAGAAACTTCTGATTATTCACTACTGGAAACTTGGATTTTTCCCACCATTTCACTTGTACAGATGTAGTGTCTTCAAATACCCTAACTCTTGTTATTTATTTTTAAATTGAAAACCTAAAAAAATATTTACATCAGGAATATTTTCATCTTTTTTAGAAAAAGGCCAAATATCCCATGGAAAATATTTTAAAACATGTTTCTTGCCAAAGAGAAGTTGATCTTGCATATGTGAAAAGTCAATTTACACTCTGATGCTACATTGGCCTTTTTATTTTAAATTACTTAAAACAATGTCTTTAAAAAATCACACTTTTACACTATTTTATGAAATAAGCATGAAACTACCCAAACTAAGCAGATTTGGGTATGCAGTCAATATATTCATGATGAGAGGCAGTATTGTGTGTGGAAGTTAAAATCCTATATTTTCTCATGTTAGTTATAAAATTAAAAAAAGGAGAGTAAAGGTCAGTGGGAAAATGTTCTTCCTTTGCCCTCTGGAACATTGGATTTTAATGTTTTCATTGATTTGATGATGATGATTTGGTAATGTTCTCAATTTTCCTCTCTTATAGCAGCTTAGGCGTGTAATTTCTCCATCTGTTGTCTTACCTATGACTTTTCCTGGCCAGTACAGAACTCAGCCTTTCTTTCTAGGCTTCTCAAGGTTCCCTTGCCTCTTTTACTACTGTATCTCAAAGATAAACAAAAAACAAAAAACTTTTCTCCTTTTTTTTCCTCTTTAGAGTTCTCAGTGCTGTGGACTTGAGAGAGCCCACATTACAGAAGAATAAAAATCATACATTTTCTCCTGGATCAAGGCCAGTAGTTGGGCCTTCTGC
The DNA here is from genome assembly GCA_004027555.1 of Craseonycteris thonglongyai. Lineage (NCBI taxonomy): Eukaryota > Metazoa > Chordata > Mammalia > Chiroptera > Craseonycteridae > Craseonycteris > Craseonycteris thonglongyai. The sequence continues at coordinate 41,342 of PVKE010007338.1, read as the reverse complement.
AATACTTCACCTGGTGGAGCTAGAGACAGGAAATTATTCAATTAAACCTCTGTAGTTCTCCACTGTAGCAATAGCCAGGCTATTTCTGCTGTAGTCTTACCAGCCTCAGAAGAATAGAGTTGTACCAAAGTACCAATTTTCAAGAGTATTCAACTGCAAAAAATGACACTTTTCTACTTGCAAAAGAACTTGCTTTTGCTATTTTCTTGGATGGAAGGAAAGTTCCTTTGCCATTTTGGAAATCAATAAGGCTTTTCTGTCCATTGCCTCACAGGTTATTATAGGGAAAAAACGACCCATATTCCTGAAGATAACTGTAGAAGATGATTATTGAGATGGAGCTTGCTCTGTGTCCCTGTGGGTTGCCATCTGGAGGCTGGGGATTATTGGGGGAAAGAATGTGAAGAACGTCCACTGAGTTTCTAACACTCAGACATCATACCATGTCAAGCATTTTGCAAGAGAGCACAAGGGCGTGTGCTTGAGTTATTCAGCTAGCATTTTGCAAAACCACAAGAGATAACGAAAGATATGGCTCACACCCAAGGAAGCCACCACTCTGGACAGAAAAGAGATGGTCCTCCCGGAGGAGCTGGTGCTTATGGTGGCCTCACTTCCTTGTAGGAGCTGGGAGACCCCACATAAAGGCAGGGATGACTGGGCAGCCATTGAGCTGGGCCTCCTCAAGTTTGAGCTCTTGTATTTATTGACTTCATGATGTTGGGCTGGCAGCTTAGTTTTAGGGTCTCCCTCTGCGACTAGAGGAACAAAACCCCACCAGGGTCTTAGGAGAATGAAATGAGATTACATTTTTAAAGTGCCAGTCATAAAGCCTGGCCTGTTACAGGCACATAAATGGGGACTGTACCACGTGAAATCAGTCTGTTCCCACAGTGTAACGAGGCACACAATCTCACTCTGTCAGGCCACTGACCCGACTATAAACAGCTGTCTTCTTTATCTATTCAGGCTGATTTCCTCACAGTGTCTGTTTGGACTTTAGCCACTTGTAGTTGTTTCCAAATCATTAAGTATATAGTAAACATTATATTATTTATTATAATCTATTATACAGTATTAATGTAAAATTAATATACAATATTCATAGAATAATAAGTTTATAGAATGTATATTTATTGGGACATACACTAACTTTAACTCTAAGCTCAATGGGACGCATCCACATTTATAGGATCATAAAGGAAGGTAATTTTAAAAATAAAGAGGGTAGGCACGTGATTTTGGATTAAACCCTTTCTGAAGAGGGAACTCCAGAGAGTAGTGGTGGGTGCAGAGCCAGGTGGCATTTACCATCTCCCTTGGTTACACCGTTGTGTCTAATGTCCTATAACATGGGGCTTTCCATCCTACAGTTATCTCCTATCAAGCGTGAAGTCAATTAAAATGCTCATTTTTTTCACACTCTGTTGAAGTCAACTCCTTCTTTTCAGTCCTTTATTTATGAAATATTTTTTGCAGGGTGGGGGAATGAGTTAGTATAATAAATGCTATCCTTTACAACTATTCTTGTTCATTGGTATTTTTAGATTAATGCCATTGTTCTGTCTGGTGGAGAGCTTTTCAATTTAAAACATGTCCACAGATATATTTGTTATTCCTTCTAGTTTTACATCACCAACTAATTTGTTAAGCATGTTAATACCTTTACTCCAGGTATCAATTAAAACCATTTTCTCTGGGGCCAAAGGGAAGCCAAGCCCTCTGGTCAGTCCCTGGAGAACAGTTATCAAAGTGGGCATGAGTCGGCACTGGCAACACCTCCGTAATGGTTCCTGTGGATTTACCACGCTGCATCATTGTTTAGGTCCTATTTTAAATTCGGTATTGAAAAAATATCATGAGTGCATGTAAACGCCTCAGTGAAAGCCAGGTATGATTTATCTGCAGTGTTGTCCAGCTGCTTCCGTCGGCACTGATTTCTTCTCAGTGAACCCATGCTGGCTCCCGTTGATTTTATATCCTTTCCTAAGTATTTTATAAAGCATGTCTTTAATCACTAAATTTCATCTCTTGGCTGGACGTGATTTCAAGCTCACTTGCCTGTTGTTGGAAATAACTGTAGCCCTTCCTTTTTTTTCATGTAAATCAAGGAAACTTGTCCATTTTCAGGCCTAAATACTTCTCCTATTATTTAAAGATTAAAAACAAAGTGATTCAGCCATTCTTTTGTGAGTAACGTTTGCACTTTAGAAAATATTTGACGAAAGCCGGGATGGCTCAGTGGGTTAAGCACTTGCTTTGCAGTCCTGGGGACAGAGGATCGAATCCCGGCCCAGGCAGACCCACATGCTGAACTGGGGTGTTTCTCCCAGTTCAGTTCTTGCTGGGGCCTATGTGGGAGGCTCCCGGCCCAGTTCCTGCCCTGCGCAGCCCTGTGCCCACCTGTGGAGTGAAACTATATGGAAAACTAATGCTGTCAACTGTGGAGACTGCTCTGGCCTCTCCCCCTTCTCTCTGTCTCTCTCTGTCTGTCTGTCTCTCTGTCAAAAACAATAAAAATAAATCTTTAAAAAAGAAAATATTTGAAGCCAGCAGTGTTAGGTAATTTTAGTGCGTAAGCCCTCTAGGACCCTCTTATGCTTGAGGGTTTTCCTCCTCTTATGCGCCTGCTCAAATAACTGTCTCCTGTCAGGCAGATTAAATATCAGCCTCCAAAACTTTACATACCCATTATATCACAAGGCTGCCCTTCCTTCCTGTTTCCAATAATGGCCTCTCATTTCCTTCTGAGCCTACGCCAACAGCGCCTATGAATTCCATATTTCTACCAACAGTGTATTCAAGGCAATTTGCGTTTTTTCCTATTGTGTCCCTTAACATTCTTCTAGCTTTTCCCCTTAGCTGAATCCCAGGGCTACTTGTACATTTTTTTTTTTAAGTATTTGTCATAGCAGCACCTCACTTGATGGTACCAAAATCTGTGCTAGCTTCCTATAAGTCCAGTAACAAACTAGAACAAGTTTATTGTCTCAACACAACAGAAGATTATCTTACAGTTTTGAATATTAAAATATATATATATTTTATGAGCTAGAATCAAGGTATTGGTAGCGCTGTAGTCTTTCTGCAGGCCCCAGGGGAAAGTCTGTTTTTTGCCTTCACTAGCCTTCAGAGGCCACCTGCATTTCTTGGCTTGTGATCCCTTCCAGTAACGGAATCACTGTGCCCTGACCCCTGCTTGGTCATCCTATCTCCCTTTCTGACTCAGCCTTTCTGCTTCCCTCTTCTCGGAGCCTTTGTGATTATACTGAACTTGCCGGGATAATCCAGGATAATCTCTCCAGTTTGTGATTCTTAATTTTATCATATCTGAAAATCCACCTGTCCATCTAGGGTGATATAGTCACAGGGTGCAGGGGTGAGGATGTGGGCCTCTTCGGAGGGGAGAGGAGGGAAATAATTCTGCTGCCATAGGTTTGTCATCGGAGCCTGAGGCAAGCTCCAGGACTTTAAAATTGAAGTGCATAGACTTCCACAACCCAGAGGGAAAAAAGGTTTCTCTGAGGAGTAGTAGTTTTGAGAAGCCCCAGAAAATCTCCCCTTTGCTCTGATTAGCAGATGGAGTCAGCTCTGAATGTATCACCAAGATCAGAAAGAGCCATGACTGATGGAACTCAGGACTCACTTCCTCAACTTTGTGGTTGAAAAAGTGGAGGAGTAGTGCCCTCAGAGCAAAATGTCAGATTTGTTACCAGAAAAAAAGAGTGGACACTGAACACACAACCCCCAAGTAAATATCAAGTAAAATACATCCCTTCATCCCAGGACTGCAGACTAGCCAAGGGCAATGACCATATCCTGTTTATAGTTCTATATTCCATGTAGATAGCACATAGCCCAAATCTCTGATATAATAATTAGCTTTCTTAAATAAATGACTAAAAGGTAGATGTTCACATGTTGTGATCTGCAGTGTAGTCTGATTCGTAGTCTACCACGTACCATTAGACTAGATATTATTATTTTGCAAACAAATTTCTAAAACACATTATAGAAAGTATCTTTTAAAGTCAGGTCATGATATTGGGAGAAGAGTAGAAATAGACTGATAGTTAATTTAATTTTCTCAAGTATGGTTGGACAAGAAACGAAGTTCTGTAATGAGGGTCCTAAAGGAGTCACATGCTTTTAATTTGACTCATGCTCTTGAATTAATCTCAGAAAAGCTATGTTTCTGTTGACATCCCCCCCGTCCCCCCCCCTCATCAAACATACACATAGACACATAACTTTGGGCACATGTAGTTTGAAGAAATATGTTTTAAGTTTTTTAAGATTTATTTTATTGTTTTTGAGAGGAGATACAGAGAGAGAGAGGGTGAGAGCCCAGAGCAGTCTCCATAGTTGTACATCATTAGTTATGACATAGTTTTATTCCACACAGGTGGGTGGGGGGCTATGTGGGAGTGGGAACTGAACCTGGGGCCTCCCGCATGAGGCTGAAACCTTCACCACCACAGTTCAGCATATGGGTTTGCATGGGCCAGGGCTGGGATTCAATCCCCAGACTACATTTTCAAGGCCAGAATCCCTGTTTTGATTAATTTGCTTTCCAAACTCAAAAGTGTGTCTGCACTTTTTTTCCCCCTAAATTCCCAGGTGGGATTTAACTCGTAGCCCTAAATGTAATATGGATTTTGTGAAGAGCATCAGTTACTTTACTGAACTATTTTCTGTGGCTCCTGTTTCTCTCCTGTTCCCATCTGATCTTTTGGGTTCCTTTCTTCCTTATCAGGAAGCTCAGTGGGAGGTGGACTTGACACCTGTGAGAAGAGCCAGGAGGAGGTGTGGGGTCTCCCCAGTATAAACTGTCGTGCTGTGCATCAGAAAATCATGAAGTTGTTTCTAAGAGGAGACTCCCAAATCAACCTGGACTCATCTGTCCAGGAAGAAAACGCATGTATTGGGTCAGTGAGTCCAAGGAACTGTCAGAGGCTAGTTGTAGAACCAAACAAGCATCTGAGACAAGCTTGTTCAACCAGAGGCCAGCAGGCTGCATGTGGCCCAGGACTGCTTTGAATGTGGCCTAACACAAATTCATAAACTTTCTTAAAACATTATGAGATTTTTTTTAAAGCTCATCAGCTATCTTTAGTGTTAGTGAATGTTATGTGTGGCACAGGGAAGCCCAAAGGTTGGACATCCCTAATCTAAGAGAAGGATTAGTTGATCTTTTATAGAAGCTCGTTCATTGCTCAGGGGGCAGATGGCCTGATCCACTCAGGGCACAGGGGTCAAGGGCCATATCCAAAGGTAATTTCATCGTCAGTCCTACTGGGTTAGACTGAGCAGTGTTCATTTAAAGGTATTTGAACAGCATGGTCCATTTTTCCTTCCTACCCTCTCACTGTTTGTGGACATTCTTATAGTGATGAGGGGAACAGAGGATTTTATGACTTTCTGACAAAGAGATTTCAATTCTGCTCTTGCTGTGCTTTCTAAACCACTGGTTCTTTCCATCATTTGGCAGGGGGATGCTTGAACTCATTTTATGTAAGCAAGGAAAGTTGGATTCCCTCTCCAGAAAAAAGGGCATGTGCACAGAAGTCAGCCAGGTCTTCAGAATATTTCTGGGTATCCATGAACTCCCCAAAGTGTGTCAACAGGGGCCTCCCAGAAAGATCAGTGGGCCCAGTCAAGGGCCCTTCCTCTAGACCTTGATCATGTACCTCCAGAGACCTCATCATCAGCTAAAGAATCTTTGAGTATTTAAAAAAATGTGTGTGTGGGGTGCGGGGGTCACCAAAGAGTTCCATTCATGCCAAAGGACCCATCCATCTAAGCTACTTTAGGAGTTTTTAACTTGGAGATTCCAGGTTCTTATTTTAACCGTCTCAAGCCAGGAGGGGATGGGCTTGGCCGAGGATCTAGAAACAGCTGTCTGATTCTCCTGTCCTGAGGCTTTTCCCGATGATTTTATCTCGTATTTTCCCCCATGCTTGTTGCCCCTTCTTTTGAAATCACCGATCACATTTTCTTCTCATAGAAATGAATGCATTTGAGAGAGTGACAAGAAAGTGTAGGGAAGAGAGAGAGTGAGTGTAATACAGTGAGCAATGGAGACAACCTGCATCCGAAACAGCTCATTAAAAGACTGAACTTTTACCAAAGTGGCACCTCTGTTCATTGTCCTGCCTGGCCAAATTCATTTGCTTGTCAGTTCACTTACCCAGCAGAAACTGTGTTGGCATATGTGACACCCCAAATCCTATGCTAGATGTGGGAGGGGTGCAAAGATGAATGCCACATGACTTCTGTCAGAGGAACTTGAGGTCCTGCAATGGAGATAAAATATGCAGTGTCAGCTGAAAGCAACTTTCTGCTCTCGCTTTTCTCTCTGCTTCATCTCATGTCCCGAGGACCAAAGAAGTAGCGCCTCTCTTGTTCTCCCAAAGCACCTCATTACATGAACCAATCATATTTATCACGATAGTTTATAATTATCCACTTACACCTCTTGTCCAGCAGATCACAAATCCCCCCTGAAGAGAGAGGCTGAGTCTTACTCAACATCATATCCATATTCCCAGGAGCTAACAGGACATCTGGAACACGATCACTTCTTTTTAAAAACGTTGCATAATGCATTGCATCATGTCCAGAGAAGAGAGAACACAGGTAAAATAAGATAGGTGCCCCACAAAAAGAGGACTTTAGATGTTACATCAGGAACCAGTGGCCTGGCATTTGTCCCTGTGTTTCTGGAACTCCGTTCCCCATTTCTCCTAGAAGGCAGTTAGGTGAGATGATTCAGATGAAAAAAGTGTTATAAATAACGCCCAGCGCAGGGAAGGACCCCTCTGACCCTGCAGTAGACATCTAGGCTTCCCAGTCAAAACGAGTTTCCTGAGCGCTAAGGGGGAAGAGAGCGCCGCAGAATCCCCAGGCGCCCGCGCACCCGGCTCAGCGGCTGCTTTGACGAAAGTGACTTCCCCCGCGCAGCCCACAGAGGGCATCCCTGCTCATTGATATGTAGACCAGGCGCATGCAGCTGCTGGGAGCCTCCACCGAGCGCTCTTTTTTCCCTTCGCCGTCATCCCTCTGCCCCCCTCCCCCCTCCTCCCGTGGCATCTTTGCCTGATCCGGTTCGTTTCCCTCCGGTCTCCACATTTTCCCTTCCAGCCCTGCACCTCTCCGGATCAATGGATAGTAGGGCTCCAACTCCTCGCGCACACACCGCGGGCGGACACCCCAGTAACAAGTGAGAGCGCTCCACCCAGCAGCCCCCCGACTCTCCTCCCGCGGTCCTCTTGCCTCTTGGAGGAAAAACGAGCAGCAGCCCCAGCTCTCAGGCGGATTTTTCTCTTCCACTTTACCCAGCCGAGGACAGGGAAGCAGCCTCAACCTTTGAATGCACAGCCCAGCCGCCGCGTTGCTGTCTGCCTGCTCTTGGCGCCTCCTGGGTATTCTGGGCACTGATGACTCGCAAGCCCGGTGGAGAGCCGTCTTCCCTCCTCTTGCCGCCTCCGTTGCCTTGAGTTAGTTTTCCAAGGTTCGTGCGAGGGGCTCGGGATCTCTTGGACTGAAGGGAACTTTTTGCTGCCTCCGTTGGCTGCTGATTCCGTCAGTGGACGAGGAAAGAGGCTCCGGGGGGCAGAAGCGGCGCAGGGGAGGTGGAGGAAGAGGGCGACGAGGAGGAGGAAGCCGAAGGGGCTCGGCCGGGGTGTGCATGTGTGTGCGTGAGTGCATGTGTGTGAGAGCCGCCGCTGCCCAGGAGCCCCGGCCCCGAAGGTGTTGGCTGAAATATGGAGAATAGTCTTGGATGTGTCTGGGTACCCAAGCTGGCTTTTGTACTCTTCGCAGCTGCCCTGCTCAGCGCACATCTTCAAGTCGCCGGTAAGAGGTTCTTGCCTTTCTTCTCCTGCTACCCCGCCACCCCCGACCCCCTTGCCTTTTTTCCTTCTCATTTTTATTTGGCCAAGAGTCCATTTGGGGTAAAGGGAGAAAGAGCAAGATGTGGGGCACTCTGCGCCCTATTTCCTCACCCGGGATAAAAGACGGGAAGACTGTCCTCCCTCCCCCCCGGGGCTGCAGGATATTGGCAGCCGGGGAGAGGGGCGCCCCTCCGCTCTTTTAAAATCGGTTACACTTGTATCTTTGCTTTGGCAAACACTTGCCTTGCTTTGGAGAGCTGGCGGGCTGCAGGAGGCAGGTGGCGGGGATGTCGTGGACAGACACCGGGACCCACGGACTCGGGCTCCAGAGCCCAGCGGGGGTCCTGGAGGGGCTCGGAGCAGGTCGGCGCGCACGCAGGCGGCGGGCTGAGTCGGTGGCATGTGGCTTCCTGCGCCTCCTTTGGGGATTTTTAGACTTGCTGATGGTAAATCGAGGAAGGGACCGCGACCGTGCTTGGGTGCATGGGGACGCCGGTGCTGACAAGAGGCGCAGAGTTGCTCAGAGGAAGGAAGCGTATGTCGTTTTATTTTTTTTTAACGGTGGCTTCAGCGCGCCAGCTAAGTCACCGGATCTCTCCAGAACAGTCCCCAACTCCGAATGACGGATAGGCCAGGCCCGCGGCGCTGCCACTTGGCAAGCACAGTTTTTCTCATTAAAAGGGGCAAGATTGCTTGGGGGAATGGATTGGGTTGTAGCAGGAGAAAGAGGGATCTGAGCGATGCTCAGGGCTGCTGCCGTCTGCAAATAGAGTAGGAAGCTTTGACGGCAAAAATAAGTAAATAAATTGTTTTTACAGAATAAAATGCCTAATTTCCGTACGCACTCGTGCGGGCACGTTTAGGTAGGCACGAGGGTACCAGGGGTGGGCCCGGCGGGGAAGGAGTGCAGAACGGCCGGCTGAGCACTCAGGTCCCTTCGGACACGACCTTTTCCCAAATCCAAAAGAGAGGGAGCCGCTGGCAGGGGTCTGGCGCTGCGTGGGAGGACCCCCAACAGTGCCCTGGAAAGGAACAGGGAACAAGCCCCAGCTGCTCCGGAGCCCGAAGCCCCGGCTCTCTTGTTCCTGCTACAATGTAGCTGCACAGCCCGGGGCGGCGAATTGGAGCGGAGAACGCGACTCTCCGGGTCGCTGGGGATGCACAGAACCAGCGGGAGGCTCCCCAAATCCACACCGACGGGGGCTCCTCACCTTCCTGCCGTCAGAGCCAGAGAATGAGCGAGCAAGCGAGCTAGCGAGGCCGAGGGGTGCGTGTGCGTGTGTGTGCACACGCGCGTGCGCAGGGTGCGCGTGTGCCCGCTCCCTGGCGCCCCGCACCCCGTGGCGTTCTCTCCCTCCCGCTCCGGCCAGTCCCCGCCTCCCCGGCTCCTCCTCGCTCCGGCAGCTTTGTCCTCAGCAATTACTCCCTCAGAAGGTGGGCGGGGTCATCCCCCCTGAAGTACCGAGTAGGTGTCTTTTTTGCATTCCCTCCTGGCTATCCACAGACCCTAGATGCTGCAGCGAGCGACCCTCCTGCATGGAGAGCATTGCCTTGGCTCTCTTGGGCAGTTTGGGAGACCATCAAAGAGGGAGAGGCAAGTTCAGAGGGGCAGCCCTCGCTGGGTATGAAGCCTTCCAGGCAGGCCTGAAATGAGTTGGTGGCGAATAATGCATCAGGCAAGGTGTACAAGAACAGACAGTGACATTTTATCAATTACACTGAAACATTTTAAAGCCATTTCCCAAGTGACTTTGTCTGGCGAAGGGTGGGCGTAAATAAATTGAGACAGATTTATCTGCGTTTTACTAATATCTAAACTAATTGAGTAGCCCTCTTGTCATTTGAGTTTCTTGTCTAGAGAGTTAGGGCCACATATTAGCGCTTTATTTAAATATCCTCAACGGAAAAGTCTGTGTTTGAAAAGGCAGACAAAAATATGCGTCCACATAGGATGCTCTTGTGGATCTAAATCTTTACGCTTCTCTATACTTCCACATTCATTCTTGTTATTTGCAAATGAATTGTGATGTAGTTTGCACACGTCCCAGGAACGTGGATGGTGCTATTTTGAGAAAGAGTTAATTCACATCACTCTGGTCTCTGCTCATTACTCTTTTCTCTTAGTAATGATTTCGCCTCTTCAGGTACATGGCTGGGAACTGAGGCTGAAGAAAGCAGAGTTCACTCTGTGAAAAGGACCAGTAGGAGGTGCCCTTAATAAGGCCAACCGCTTAGTTTACTGGCAGTGAAATTCCCATTCATCGGGGATATTTTAAAGACTTTGTTGATGGGTAACGAAGGATTATGGAGACAAGCAAATAGCACTGGGTGTTTTCCCACTTGCTAGATAAAGTCTGAAGCTGCTGTAGATTTCTATGAAATTGTTATGACAAACGACATTTCCGAACTGTATCAGCAGCGTAGGACTAGACTTGATGCTGAAGGAGGAGTTGGCTTTTGTGAGAGGCTGTCCCCTTTTGCCTTTGACTGGAGCACCGTGCAGAGGCACGGAATTCGGCATCTCAGAAGAGGTGAGAACGTTAGATGTTAATGAATGAGACAGCAGGTCTAATTAGTACATTCTTCATATTTGGGTTTGGGTTATATTCTATTGAAGAAAAAAACTCTTATCAGCGTTTGTGTAGCCTGCACGTGGTGAAGTGAGGCTTGCTGCCTGCCCTCTCCCCCTTTTCTCTGCCCACCCAGAGTAGTTCCGATGCCCCCGTCTGTACGGGCTGTCTGTCCAGTGGAGCGTGGCAGGACCTGGGGACACCCGGGCGGCTCTGCTGTCCACTGCGCTCTGAGTGCTGCAGTATCAATCACCAGCAAACTGTCACAGCATCCATTTCCGACACAGCGGCGGTTGCCCTCTGAGTTATGAAGCATGTGAAGCGGCCACCACATGTGTTAGATGTGAATAAATTAGGCTCAGTGCATTTGCTTTAATGCTCTTAAAAGCTGTGCTGGCTGGAGCTGCTGATGGGCATTTTTTTTCCCCCTGGGGAGAGATTTATAACTTCTTGGTGTGTATGACTTACGTTTATTCTCTGGCAGGTTAACTGCTCAGCAAACTTCCTTATTATTTTCAATGAAGAGGGAGAGCTTTAAGCGGATCTCAAGTGAAGCCTACTGAAAGTTTCTACTGCAGTCCAGGGAGTTTGTGGGCTGGATTGTACGTTTTTTCTCAGCCAATGCGGAGCTTCTCCAGAGATTGGGGAGGTGGTTTGGGGTGGAAGGGATACCTTTTACTTGTTTCTGGAGAGGGTAGAGATGATGACACAGTATCTTCCCAGGGAACCCCAGCCCTCTAGTTATCCTCAAACACATCTTTTATGAGAGGAAATATTTCTTCCTTTCTGTCTTGCACTTCCTTTTTCATGCATCTAGTCCTCTGAGAGTCTTCAAGTACCTGTGATTTGCTCCTGGAATATTCTCTGCTGCACACAGTAGGGTCATTTAGGACTGTCTCCCTCCTTTGGAAGCAGACCCTGATTTAAATCTTGGCTTCCTAACCAAACCCTGTTATAATATCTTTGGGCCATACCTCATGTTTACAGGCAGTGCTGAAGTTTCTGAGCAGACAGTGTCTTCCTGTGCTAGACTGTGCCCTAAGGTTACATTGTAAAGCAAGTATCCTTACTGCTCCTGTGGACAATTTGCCGTTCTAAACTTTGCAGGTAAAACGTCTTCTTCATGCTTCTACTGGACAGGGTAACACTATCAGAAAAGAACGTACTTGTTTCTGGCATTAAAAAAAATTAAATCACAGTTATATACACATACAAAGAAAGGATTTCCACCCTCTATGCTGCTGCCCCAGATGTGTGACTTTGGGTGGACTGAGGTTCTGCTAATTTCATTAAGAGACTTCTGGCGGCCCTTGTGGTTTCACTAGTGAGGGAGGGAGCCCTCTTGCCTGGCTGGAGCCCTTCCCACTTTGCGGAGACATGGCCTGTGTGTTCTCAGAAATTTGTACCACGTTAGGAATATGCTCTTTGGGTTACATAGCTCCAATGATGTATTTTTGATGGATTTATCTACCTCAGATGATAATCTCTTAGATGAACTGTATTATGTAGATTTCGGGAAATCTTCCCTTTGCCTGAGCGAAAAGAATAATGACATAAGCCTGCCGAGGATCACTTGATTAATTAACTGGCGATAGAAAGTCACTTGCTTCTGGAAACATACTGTAATCCCTAAAGGGGCATGATAAATACTATGTACATTTATAATTCATAAAATGTAAACGTGGAGTCTTTTCCCCCCACCCTGTGTTTTTCATTGTGATGATCCAGAGGAGGACGGAAGAGCTTTATGAACTGTCACAACAGTTAGTTATACCTCCCTGAATCGTATGGAGCCTGGGATCTCAGTAACTCTTGATTGAAGCACATTGAATTAAATATCAGCACGCGAGCATGATGCCCAGTGGATTGTTCTGTGAGGCTGCTAGCAGGCTGCTTGCCGCTCTCCAGCCTGTTTCTACAGAATCACGGCTCTCATCTCTAAACGGTCTAGTATCAATGCTGTTTCCTTTGCTACAACCCAAGAAGACCATTCTTGCTGTAAATCCAAGGCCCTGATCCACAGGCATGGTGTTCAACATGCTGTGCTACACATCATGAGGTCACAGGATTTGCCTTAAAGCGAAATTTTCATGAGTGCTTCTTTTCATGGAGCGTTAACCTGGACTCTATAGACTAGTGCTGTTACCATAGGGGACTCTTAACTCAGCAGTGTCCAACCTTGTGGCTTCCCTGGGCCACACTGGAAGAAGAATTGTCTTGGGTCACACGTAAAATACGCGAACACTAACAATAGCCAATGAACCAAAAATGAGGTTGCAAAAAATTCTCATGATGTTTTAAGAATTCATGTTGGGCCTCATTCAGGGCCATCCTGGGCCATGGGTTAGATGTGGCTGCTCTAACTCGTGGCCTCTTGGACAGTATTATTAAAGTTCTGGAGTTCCAGAGTACTTAAAGAGAGATAGGAGTGCACACCAGAGTAAAGTGTGTCATGCCAACCCAGGCATACTATTTTTGCAGGAGGCTGTTAACAGTGTTGGAATAATAGAACTTTAATTTTCTTCAAAGCTACTACTTTTCAGAGATCAAAGCATTTCTTAATGGTATTATAATATCAGGAGCATGGCACTGACCCAAAGCATTTAAGATTACTTTTCTTCAAAACAAGACCTCAAGTAAAGCAATTATTAAACTTGTCAATGGGAAAAGATGAACACTCCATCTTATTTTTTATAGGCCAGTTAAAAATAATGTGCAAGATAAAAATCACATGTCATATTTGCCAAGTGGGTAATAGCAAAAAATAAAATGCAAATTATTTTACACCTTTGTAATTGCAGCACTCAGATAAATTACAGCACAATTTAGTAGCACATTTTGCTTCCTCCTACATGAGTGTTTATTCCTTATCTTATATTTCTCTGGTTTAATACTGTACAAACATGTAGAAACACACTTGGCTCATTGATGATAAAAATTACTGTAGTGCTCTAAAGTTTTTTGACAAGTTTTAGCCTGCGATTTAAAAACCAGGGCTAGCTAACACAATGGTTAAGTTAGTGTGTTTTCCTTAGTGGTTTGAAGTGCCTGAGTTCTGTCCCATGGTATGGTTTAGAAATACATAATAGCGTGTATGATTGAGTTTTTCTTATTTGTTACTATTGATGGTAATTTGCCGATGGTAATACTAGTACATGCTGTTTTTTATAAATACTTCCAACAACCTATTATTCACAGCTTTCATTTCTTGGGGGGGAACGTTCAACATAAAACACATGCACATCATTTCGTATTTATTGATCATATCTTTAGTATATTGTTTTGACATAACTTGGGTGGGAAAGTTTCTCTTTTCTGATAAATTTCGTGAACCCCGTGCCTGTAACCTACTTCTTATTTTTGCTGTGTACCTTACTTAATTTTCTGCATTTAAATTCTGTGACTTCTTGCTTGCTCAGTCATTTCACAGTTCCGAGGGAAGAAGGCTCTTTATACCACTTGTGATTATTGTGATGGGACTTAACAGGGATGTACTGCAGTTTGGAGATTTCTCCTGTATACTTGGGCACCTCCTTTAAAGATTGGTTCTTGCTAGAAGTCTACTCTTGAGAGTATCTAGGACAGAAATGTTCCACTGAATTAATTGAATCTTTATGATGTGATTTAATGAAAATACCAATTAATTTAGTGTAGTATTGTGGCCTGATGAGAGTGCTTATTAACACCAACATTATTCTGGTGTCTGAAATGTTCTTAAATCTGCTTTTACATTTTTATAAGAGGATGAAGGACCTAAACGGTTAATATAAATATTATTTACTTAAGTAGTTTTTCTTAATAACTAAAATATCTTATTAAAAACCAACATTTTTTAGATCTTATTCAACTTTTTCATAGCCTTTAAAAACTATCCACTCACTTAGCTGCCTTTTATTAATAAGTATGTAGAGCATAATCTCCCCTATTCTTAATAGATCTAAGACATCGCCGTGGCTCAGTGAGTGTATTATATGATATTAAAGGGATGATTTCTGAAGATATTACGTCATTCAGGGCTGTTTATTTTTTCTATCTCATGGCCCAGGGCTGCTGCTTTTCAGATTATTGTTCCTGATGTATAACGTGTATGTTACCTACGTGCTGGTGTCCAGCTCCAACTTCTCCCGGCTGTAAGACTTCTTCAAAGCAGCCCATCTCTTTTCTGCTTTTGATCTGCAGAGAAATAGGGGGCTGGATTTGGTTGAGATAGTGTCTAAAGTAAAAGAGGAGATTCTAAATCAGGACCTGCGTCCCTCACTAGAGGAAAGAAAGCTCATACATTTTAACAAGTGGGTTTGTAGCATTTCTGAAATCTGATCATACTTTTTATGACATTTTACTCTGTGCAGCATAATTTTCCTTGTTAAATTAGGAGGGTGTAGTAATAAAACTTCTAGTTTAGACATTATATGATTTAGTTAAATTATAAACTATCCATATAGTGTTTGATATAATTAATAACAATAACATTGAAGATCACAATAATGATAATGATAATAAAACAAATACCTATATACCCACCAGCAATTTTCTTAATTTTTGTGCTAATTAGTCCTTTGCATTCTTTATAGTTTTGCCACATATGTATGCATTTTTAACATATTATTTGCTTTGCCTTTACTTGACCAGTATAAAATAAATGTAATCGATGTATTCTTTTCTGATCTATCTATGAGACTTCCTATTGCTGTATGTCAGTCACTTTCTCTGCTGTATAATATTCCATGATATTAATCATACTTTATTCCTTCAATCATTGATGGACTTTGGGAACTCAGTGTTTTGCTATTGCCAGTAATGCTGCATGATCATTCTTGGACATGTTCCCCAGAACAAATTCACAACTGTGTCTAGGGTACATATTGAAGAGTGAGATTTCTGAGTCAGAGAAAGAAAGTCTTTACTTAAAGAGCAATGACAAGTTGCATCTATAGAAACTCCTACCGGGAGCATAAAGTCTCCTTTGCTCCATGTCTCCACCAATACCTGGAATTGTCATGTGTTTAATTTGCCCGCATCTGGGGGATGGAAATTAGCATCTCACTGTGGTTTTCAGTTGTCTTTCCCCAATTGCTAATAAGCTTGAGCATTTTCTCCCATAAATTTATTTGCCATTTGTGATTTCAGCACGACACTTTTATCATTCTGTTTCTTCAACTGAGCAGCTATTTGCTTTGAGGCATCGATATCATCAGTAGTTATTCTGTTTTTGATACTAAGCAATGTTTTACATTTAGGCATAGATGTTATTAGTAGCCTCACTTTTAGGAAGTTGTTGCTTGATATTCTATCGTTCTTATTTTAGCCCAGATTAAGACCCTTAGTCACTGTAGAGTTATTGAATACCCAGAGCGACCCTTTCTCATCAGTATCTAGTCTTATTCTGTTTACTATGCCTATGTACGTAGTATATCTCTTATGGAAAAGTGGGGTGCAGGGGTGCCAGGCTTAATTGGAGGAACATTATAAACCTCCTGACTGTGACAGAACTAAAAGATGACCCAGTAACATAGCGACAATGATAGGTGCAGGTTTGAGTTAAAAATCCTAACCTGGCCAGTTGATTTGGTTATGTTTCCAATATGGCAAATGCATAGGTTCAGGATCATGGTTGTGTATGTGATGGTGGGTTTCAAACAGACGTCTTTGTTTGTGCATGTGCACATCTTCCAGTTTTGGTTTGGATTCATCATTGTGTCACCTGTTCCTGTGGGACAGGCTAATGAAGGGCCCTGGGTGAGATAAAGCGTGGATATGCTAACAGCAGTGGCCTCTCTAGTGTGCTGCCTCTGTGCAGACTCATTAGAGATAGGAGCCAACGCTGAGCTATCTAAGCAGACCCCCTGCACCCTGAGTCCTCAGTCCATTGTTTCCATATTTTTTCTCAGCCTCATGGGATTGCAGAAGAATATAAATGAGAGAGAAAAATCTACAAAGCTTTTCCTTTCATGTCTAATGTCTGGGCAGGGCTGTTCCCTGCAGGACAATTTCTGGTTATTTTCTCTCTGGTTTGAGACATCCCCAAGGATGGTTGGCTCACTGCTACCCTTGGGAACCTTCTCAGCAGTGTATCAGTTCCTGCTGTTAAAATTTTATTTCACAATTCATCTTAGATAGTCCTGTCCCATTGTGTCTGTCACCCAGTTCTTGGTTCCTGTTTTCCCTCCTCAATAACACTGTTTTTCTGTGGTGAATTGTATTAGATAATTCTAGCCATAAATCATTCATGCTTCTCCCTTTAGTCTTTACTTAGCCAGACTATAACTATTCAGTTCATTTAATCTTTCCTTGTACCACTCCAGAAGTGAAGCTTAGTCATGTTTTCATAGCCTACCTGATCTCCCTCTAGTTTGTTTCTATCATTCTGGTAATCAAGGACCCCACATGTGCTCTTCTAAAGGTCTCCCGAGTCATAGACTAGAAGAGAGAGATTTAGCATAGTCTTTAGCTTATTGTAGAATCATTCATGGGTACCCATTTTGTCTGTCTTAAAATTTGTGCTCTCATTTTTCAGGTAGGGCTTTAATGCCTAACAAAATCATTGAGGAATTATAAGGATCAAATAAGATTAAGATTTTTATTCAAGATAAGAGTTACTCAGCATTTGCTGTGGGTTGCAGAGAATGAAATGAAAGCCCTAAATGTGTTTCTGTACTGCAAGGGTTTATCATCAAGTCAAGGTGACAGGCGACAGGCATAGACATAGCTAAAGAGGATACAAGGCAGAACAAAGTACTCATTAAATAAAAAGAAGCACCAATAAAGTGGGGCAGATGGAAAAGTATAACTATAATGTTTGTGCATTTTATTATTAATATATTAATTTAGCCAGATGGAATGACAGAGCCAATTCATTCATTCTGTGTCCTTAGATTAGCCCATACAAAGCAAAACAAAAACAAAAAGAAGGGAGTGCAGAGTGGTCAGTCATCTTTAACCAAGCTACCGGTCTGGTAAGAGTGAGGATAGTGTTTTTCCTGGCAGATCTAGCAGCCTGCTGCTCTAAATACACCCCCAGATTTCCACAACCCTTTCTTCTGTTATTTATTGAGTTTGTGCTAAGGTGGTTATGGACCTTTGAGCCTAGTGGGATGGAAATGCTAATCAATAAATAATGTTCATTTATCTATCATTTCAAATGATATAAAGCTTTAAAGACGAGAACGTATTGTAGGAGAATAATTCAGCAGATGAAAGGCTTCCCTGAGAAAGTTGTGGCTGACACCTGAAGATTGAGTTAACTTAAGGAGGGGATGTTTGAGAGGGTCAGGAAGAGAATGATAGATTTTTAAACAGTGAGTGCAAAGGCCCTGGGGTAGGAGGATGCATAATGAATTCAAAGAAGATCAGTATTTCCAAAGCCAAGAGGACTAGCATGATAACAGCTTTGCGGAGGCCTGAGAAGACCTTAGGATTGTCTCTGAAGATAGTAGCTGTCTTTACTCAGTGTAGCCTTTGCCACTTAACCTGCCTTTTCACTTTCAGTGGTTACAGTTACCTGCTGTCAGCTGTGGTCCAAAAATATTAAATGGAAAAATCCAGAAATAATTCATAAATGTAAAATTGCACATTGTTCTAAGTAGCATGATGGAATCTCGTCCTGTCTTGCTTCATCCCACCCAGGGCACAAATCATGCTTTTGTATAGTGTCTTCCCAATGGACAGATATACATACCTCAGAGATACTGAGGGTTTCGCTCCAGAATACCACAGTAAAGCGGCTATATCTGTAAAGTAAATTGGAATATTTTTTAAAACATTTTTTACTAGTTTCAGGAATACAAAACAACATAATGATTAGACATTTATATACCTCACAAAGTGATAACCCCAGTAAGTCTGTTACTCTTCTGACAGTGCATGTAGTTATACAACAAGTGGGGATGTGTTTTTTTTTTGCTGGTGGAGGGTCCTGCCTTCCATTTGTAAATCGTGAAACATCTGTGACAATCAGTAAATTGGAATGCAAGAAAAAATGAGGTATGACTGCATATGCTCCCCACCCCTTAGGTACTTAATAGCCCTGTTGCTTATCAGGTCTGTCCTGGTATCACAGTGCTGGTATTAAAGTCCCTTTATTTTACTTGCTTAATAGCCCCGAAGCACAAGAGTGGTGATGCTGGCAATTCTGATGTGCCAAAGAGAGACTATAAAGTGCTTCTTTTAAGGGAAAAGGTGTGTATGTACAGGAAAAAAAAGTCATAGTATATATTGGGTTTGATTTCATGGTTTCCGATGTCCATTTTGGGGTCTTGGAACATATCCCCTATGGATAAGGAGGGATACTTTTAAATTAATTGAATGAGTTCATAACAAAGACTTTATTTCTAATTTCAGCATAATCATTTAAAAACTTAAGCAAATTAGCTAGGCAATCCTTGCCATGAATTTATGAACCTATCCTATACATCTAGAAATACCTTATGGGGTTGTGTGGACATAACCAATGCAATCAAGGTCAAGGGGTTTTGAAAAGTGTAATGAGCCAGACAAATACAAATAGTTACTAATAAGCATGTGGACCAAGCTACTGCTTTAAAAGCTCCCACTAAGCAGAGAAAATAGGACTTCACCCAATAGAAGTAGGTTTAGCATGAGGACATTTCTTTTTCCTGCCACCTTCTTTGCAGTATGTACCTGATCACTCTTGGTGAATTAAACAGAAAAAACAAACCTAAGATTTAAAAAAAAGTTTTGCTTTTTTTTTTTTTTGGATTATTGTTTCAAAATGCTTCTTTCCTATACATTTTCTCTTCGTTGCTTTTTCTTAAAAATATGGGTGAATGTTCTCTGATATTTAAAATATAGTTTACTGAGAAATCATTGAGCTTACAGCCTTTCCTCTACATCTGCAAAGTGCAACCAATTTGGTTGCATGGTCCTGTGGTCATTGGCCATCATGAGACAGGTTACACATCCCAGGGGTAAAAAGGCCACCAGCTAGTGTGTTTGACATTGACTTACCCCTCTGTATAGTGGGGACCAGATAACCTCTCTTCCCCAACCCCAAAGTGGAGATAACCTCACTCCACTTAGACATATGAAATATCTATTCTAATGCCTAATACCTAAGTTTCACAAATACTAGCTATTTTTAGTACTATATTAATAGGAACTAGATTGATACTGGGATCATCATTACAAATAGAAAATGTCACAGGCACGGACCAGCCACTCTGGAACCCTCCTCAATGTCATTGTTATGGTTGAAGATTTTAAAGACTTAGAAATAATATAGTAAGACTCCAATAGCAATTTTGAAATCAAGCACACACTTTAGCTGGCCACAATTTAACTGGGCCATGCTCCCTGCCATTGCTGGATTTACATGCTAACAGGTTCAGCTATGTGAGACCTGACACAGTGCACTACTGATCAAACTTGGCACCGTGTAACCCAACTCCCACAGTTCCTCATCCATACTCACCTCCCCGGTGAACTGCTGTATGGTTAACCACATCTGTTTCCTACAGACACGCTGATACTAGCACCCACTCAGCATGAACACTGGAAGCAAGTGCCTGTTTAGTTAATGTGCAGTGCTAGATATACCTTGTCCTGAGGGCCTTCCTTAATTGTGTGTCAATGCTCAGCCCTACTTCATAGAAAGAAATTTAGAATCTCTGAGATGTGGCCCAATCCAAGTATTTTTTTAAACCTTCACAGTTGATTCTAGTATGCAGCCAAGTTTGAGAAACTGTGCCCTGTTTGAGAAACTGTTCAAAGTGCTGCCCACGGACCAGCTGAGTTTGCATCATTTGGGAGCTTTTCAGAAATTCAGCCTCAGGCCACACCCATACATACTGAATTGGAATCCCAGGTGACTGAGAAACACCACTGTAGGGGACTGAAAACGCACTGGCAAAAGCACCCCTTGTTTCTTTTCTTTTTTTTTTTTTTTGTAAAAATCTAGTCAGTGGGAAAATGCTTCCATACTAGTCTAGTCCTAGCTCGAAGCCTCTGGAATGTTTTGTCTTCAGAAGCTGGTTTTGTAATGACAGCCTAGGCCGACATCAAAGAGTTTCCTGGTTTGTGGTTTTGTCTATTTCTTGGAGGCCAGGACATGTTTCATTTTCCTTGAGATTTAAAGCCCTTGAACATTCTCTGAAAATGCTGTTTGGCTGTTCCTTGTGCCTTTTTCCCCCCTCATCAATGTGCAAGAAAATAGGGCACATTGTAAAAAGGTCTGCTGGTGTTCATTTCATATTCTCCCCTCCCTTTCACCTCCTTCCCTCTTTAAAAGTACTCAGAGCTAGAGAAAAAGAGAGGCACTTGCAAGAGCCCCTGGGGCCTGTTCTACCCTCCCGCCTCTGCCTCTCAAGTTGGATGCTAGAAGCACACACCACAGATGCTCAGAGTAAAGCCCTGATGGGAGACCAGGCTGCCCTATCCTGAACTTGGCCTTTTGATTGGGTATGGTCTTCAGCGCATGAAGCAGACCCAGTGCTCATTTGCCTGGGCCCTTGTGGCAGGAGATGAGGGGCGTCCCTGAAGTTTTTGAAGAAGAGTAAAGCTTTACAGACAGAAAGTTCACAGAGAGGCTTGGAAGCTTTTGCTCTGCACTTCCTGGTGTAGAGAGAGGGGTTTTAACTGGCGTGCTCCAAATCAGATCCGACACGCAGAGAACGTGGGGCCTCAGCTGCGCAGACTGGATCACTCGGCATGAAAACCACTAGTGTTCCTCCTGGTGAGAGAAGTCGCTGCTGAGCTCATGAACTGTAGGCCTTTTTCTGATCCCAGCAGAAAATGAGTCGGGCTTCTGTGAAAGGTTATGTAAACCTGCTGGTTTTTCCCCCCTGGAGTAAAATTGTATTTATGGGGGGGTGAGACTGCCTTCTAGGAGGAAAAGAAGATACATTTCATTCCCTATAGCTTAGGAAAGACCATAGTCATTCCTCCAGGAAGAATGAAAGGAAGAGAGTGAGCACAAAACTGTAGGCAGAGAGAGTGGGACATACAGAGAGAGTCAGAGCATCATCCACTGCATCATCCAGTGCTACAATGCTGTAGCATTGTTAGGGCGATCAGTGGTGCCTGTTTGACTGGAACCGAGAGATTCCCCAGGAGACAAGACTTCGAGCATTAGCAATTGCACTGGCACAGGGACCCTTGAATGGCGGGTAACACTAAGTTAGGCACCTGTGGTAGGGGTGGGAAATACTGCAGTGTTTTCAGCAGTGCAGTGGTATTAGACAGCACGCAGGCGGCCAGATGGGGGAAGAGTGACGGGCTTGCCTCAAGGCCTATGGACCCGAGGCTGCAGCAACAGTCCTCAGAAGATGAGTGCCCAGGTGGAGGTTTAGAAACCACTTGTGCCTTGGCCACGACACCTCGGTCACACAGTCCTTACAACGAGCCTTGCGCTGAAGTCTAACTTGAGGTCCAACACTAAAGATTTATTTGTTTATTTTTTGGCCAGAAAGCTGTCAGAAAGAGCTTAAGTTCAGTATCAGGATCTCTTTTGGAGATGGTAGGATAATGTATTTATAGGAAAAGTCATCTCTAATACTTCTGTGTTTCATTGTGCCTAGTGTATCGCTAGGTGCATATTAATTATTAAGTAAATCCCATGATCAAATTGACTTCCATATAATGATTATTCTCAAGTTGGCACAGAATCTGACGTTGTTCTTGTATAGAAATCATACAAAGTTCAGTTAAAGGTGTGTCAAATTTCATAATACGGAGCTTTTAACAACAGGAAAGTTTACTCTCCTTCCCCCCTCTTTCTTTTTGTTGGATTTTTTTCTTTACGTGCCACTATTACAGACTTTATTGGCAATATTCCACAATTCTTGTGAAAAATTCAAAATTAAGGAAATTTTGCAGAAGCTAAAATGCCTATGTGTGAAGTCTATAGTATTTGCTATCTCTGTCAGCCCTGTTACTAGTACATCTAGGACGTTGGTCAATGCACATGTATGAAAGTGAACCAAGATAAAAATAGGTGAGTAATTATTTCCAATATAATAATATGAAGGACAGACCCTGCGTTTTTTTTTTTTAGGAGACCCATTGATGAGGACTGAAGTGAGTTAAAGAATTAAAATGTTGTTTTTGTGGAAGTCAGTGGGAACCAAGCCAAGATGATGGAGATAACAGAGACACCATGAAGGACATCATCAGTACTCGTACTTCATGTGTTTCAACACATCAGTCAAGCAGGAAAGGAACTCAGCAGTTGTTTGAAATGATGCTCTCACTGAACTGATGATCAAACAAGAAAGTTAACTGAGAAGTTAGCTGAGCCCTCAAATCATGAGTCTAAGAAGGAGTGCCTTGAGATGTTTCTGCACATGTGGGAATAAATCTTGGCTATATTGATATTGAACTCTGTGACCCTCATTATGATTCAGGGATACCATCTTTAAAATTTGAAAGCCATTGCTGAATGGGTCCATCTTTTTAAAAATGTATTATGCTGAAGATTATCACAGTCCTTGACACATCAGAAACACTGAACTATTTCTATTTTTATTCATTCATTTAGCAGATGTTTATTGAGATCATGCTTGGCTCATCATATTTGTTGGCTCCTGTGGTGGATGTGAAAACATAAAACGAGCTACTACTGTTCTTGTAGAGTTAATAAGATCTTGGCAGTTTAAATATGAAAAGAAAGAAGGAAGGAAGGAAGGGAGGAAGGGAGGAAACAGTTACAATGAGTGAGGAGTGCAGATAGAGGAGAGGAAGAGAAGAAAACTGCCAGACAGGCTTCACCAGTGAAGGAGGGTCGAGTCTGGTGGGCGTGGTGTTCGTAGAAGAAGAGAGTGTGCTCCTAAGTGGACACTGCTCTTTACATGTGCAGGCTCTGCAAGACAAGGGAAAGATGGCAGACACTTCACTTGTTATAACCGCCAGCCACCCACTCGCCACAGCCACAGTTCTTATTACCAGCAGTGCCCCTTTGTTCACTAGCCTCTTCCCAAGCAGATTGGGGATAGCCTAGGAGGAAAAAGCACAGAGAAGTGACAAACGCGTCTGAGAGGTAACTTTGGCAGCACAGATAATGTAATTTTAGAATGAAGTGGTCTTGCCTACAAGACTTTTCCTAATAATTTTAGAGAGGTCTCAGAAAGACAAGCTGTCCAGGAAAGGACAGATGTCATCGCACGCCACGTTTTGAACCCTGAAATCTAGTAGCTGAGAAAGCCGATTTAGGCCCCTGCACTGCTGGAATAAGTATGTGCTGGAGATTACTGTTTCCATCTTTTCTCTTTCTGTACAACTTCAAAGTGTATACAGACTTTGATTCAAGATGCCAAAATCCGTTATTACAAATGCATATGCGTAAAAAGGTGTTAGCGCACCCATAAAAGGCTTTCTGTACATTTTACAGCCACAGGACAGGTAGTGCAGCTCAGAATTTTCAGCTTAAATAACTTTTACTTTGTTCTTTCTCCCCAAATACTCAGTCACCTATGGTTACAATAACTAATAATTGGCAAATGATGATAATGATGATATTGCTTTATGTTTATTTGACACTTCATATTTTTAATGGCTGTCACAAGCATTATCTAAATTCGTCTCCCAGTACCTTTAAAAAGTGTGCAGAATAGCTAATTCATCCACGTGTTTTGTGAGTGAGGTTATGAAGACTGGTGGTCTACTGTTTATTTAAGGTCACACTGAAGTTACTAGTTCTATAAGAAAAAATATCCCAAATCTTCTGATTTTTAATTAATTGATTCACTAGTATGTATATATTTGACATCTTCCAATAGCAAGGAGGAGAGGGCAGGGAATGCAAGGGCAATTTACATTTTCTTTTCACCAAAAATACTTGTTTTAAAAAAAAAATGACATCTAGCACCCAGATCTTAATTGCTAATACCATTATCCAGTAAAATAAACAAGTGTCCCTTGAAAGAATGGCTGATTCTAGAACTTAGGTTGAAAATATATAAGATAAGCCTGGAGCATTTTATAGTGCCAGCTAGTAGGGGAAAGAAACATGCAATGATAAAGTGTCCCAAAGGGACACAAGGACTATGTGACAGCTCTCTATGGCCAAAGCTGGAACAATTTGAGCAACACAATAAATCGTTTGATTTTTAGATTATAATCCAAAGTTCAAAATAAGTATCTACGAGTCCATACTGCTCTAAATAAATGATTGAATAAATACATGGGATAGAGTAGACACATCTATGCAGAAGAATTCCAAATAATTTATATAGATAATCCATCCTTATATAGATAACCCCCATTCTTTTCAAGTGGGCTATGTACAGGGACCTCCTTCCATAAAGGACAGTATGCAAGTGGGGGCGACTTGACAGAGAAGAAACCTGATAAATACCCCCTCAGCCGGTTGATCCAGGCCATCATAAGCAATAATAAATCATGTTAATAGCAGGTAACCCTGGCGTGATGTGATGAGATTGGCACTTCATCTCTGTGGTCTTCATTTCCCAAACTCATATCCCCCATCTAATGAGAAAATCAGCAGACAGAACCTGACTGAGGGGTATCATACAAAATACCTGACCAGTGCTCCTTGAGACTATCGAGGTCATCACAAACAAGCACAGTCTGAGAAATTGTCAGTGCCCAGAGCAGCCTCAGCAAGCCCGATGCCAGGACGTACTGTGCTAGCCTGTGTGGGATCCTGCAGTGGATAAGAGACTTCAGGTCAAAAAAAAGAAATCTAAAGAAACTATGGACTTCAGTTAGTAATAATGCACCAGCATTAATTCATTAATGGTAATAAACACGCCATATTAATATGTTAATAATAGGGGAAACTGGTATGGGATATATGGGAACATTCTGTACTATCTTTATAATTTTTTGCTCATCTAAAACTATTCTAAAATGAAAAATTTATTTTAAAAATAGTAATCTTGTTTATAAGAGTAAAACTACAAGCAGAAAACTTAATCCCACTAAGATGATTTCTTCCTCTTTAAAATAAGGATAATGTCAGTCGTGTAGGGTTATTTTGAGAACTGATGTTTCTAAAACCCTTAATATCCCTGCACATTTCTTTTTTTTAAAATTTATTGTTTGAGACAAGGAGAACACATGCGTGTGTAAGAGAGGGAGAGGAAGAGAGAGAGAGAGAGACAGAGAGAGAAAGGGGAGGAGACAAAGAGAGAAAGGGGAGGACCCAGAGCATCTCCGTAGCTGTACATCTTTACTTGTGACATAGCTTCATTCCACACAGGTGGATGTGGGGCTGCATGGGGCGGGAACCGAACCTACAGCCTCCTGCACAGGAGGCGAGAACCTTCACCACCAAGCTACAGCTGCCATCTGCACCACAGTTCAGCATATGGATTTGCATGGACCAGAGCTGGGAATTGAACCCTGGACCTGGTGATTATGAGACAAGATCCCAGCATCCCCTTGCTTGCATGTTTCTTAAAATGTGGTTCTATCAGCGCCACTTACACCTGGTTTAAAAATCAGTAAAATGCAGGTGCCCAGGCTCCATCTTCCACCCCTTGGGTCAGAATCCCTACGCAGACCAGGAGGGACCAGGGAAACAGCATTTCAACAGGCTTTCTAGGGGATTGTTATGCACACTTAACTTGGAAAACCACTAGGCTTTGCTATATCCCCTCTAAAAATTACTCATGATGCTTCTGTGTTTACTGAGCCAGTGTTTGAGTTCAGGGTATGATTTTGAATCAGGCAGACTTGAGTTTAGATCCCAGCCCTAGAATTTTCTAGATGGGAAAACTAGCACAAGATTCTCTTTCTTTCTGTCCCTTAGTTTCCTCATGTGTGAAGTTGGAAAAGAATACCAAAATCGAGTGTTTACAACCTTATTTAAGAAAATACATGGATATTATCTAGCATATTACCTGGGGTGCACTAAGCACTTAAACAAAGGTAACTAGTGTGATAATACTAGCATTACTTTAGTCTGATTAGATAAATGAACACCTACATAACCTAAAGGACTTCTTGTTATGAGTGCTCCTCACCACAACAGTCCCTCAGTGCCTTCCTTATGTACTTTAGGGGTTCCCAAGAGTTTGCCATCAGCAAGTTGGCCTGCTGGTCACTGTTCTACACGTGGCAGTCTGCCATGCCCACTGGACTTCTCCTATGTTCTCAGGTTGTTTCTATCCACTGTCAGGCATCCTGACTCCTTTGCTTCATGGCTGCTGCAGTGCCATATAAGGCCATCAAAGCTCTAGAAAGGTTCTAGTGCTAAAGCATTACTATGTCCAGTGACTGAGTATACCGATCCTCTTCTCCTCCCTATCAAATTTATCATACCGCTAGTATACCTTGTTTTATAAAATCCTTTAAGGCAAAAGCAATTTACTTACCTAAGGTCTGTAATTTTTCTCTACATCTGACTCAAATTCAGTTGAAGGTCTGGTCTGAGAACAGATGCCATGTGTCCTATTTCCTTGGAGATTTAGCTTGTCTCCAGGTCACCAGTGGAACTTCTCTAATTAGTATTTCAATCTCCCCTAGTTAATGAGCTACTGCAAAGAGGTGTCTGTATTTTTGAACTTATACACCATGGTTAGTCTTATCAAGGCTGAGGTGGACATAAAGTACAGAAAAGTAGAATGATCCATATCATAAGACTGTGTGGTTTAAAAATATGGCAAATATTGCGTAGGAAGTTCTTATTATCCGCTCTTTCCTTATTTAATAAAAGGGTATTTCCCATAAGCAGCCAGATGCCAGCTAAAGGAATCTATTTCCCAGACTCCCCTGTAGCTAGGAGTGGCCATGTGACATAGTTCTGACAGATGGCACAGAATTGGGAGGCTTGGTGGGATTTTGTAGGAAGTTTACTCTCCTGACTTAAGAACTACTTTCTTCCTCCTTGCTTCCTCCTTTCTGTCTGGACAGTAGAAGTGACACCTGCAGTTAGAATAGCCAACTCTGCATTGCATCACCTGTTAAGGACAATGGGAAGGAAGTGGGAAGAAACTTGAGTCCATGAGGAGCTCCTTGAGCAGCAGTAACTGGCCCCTTCTAGACTTCTTGCTAATTGAGGAATTTAAACCACTGTGGTGGGGTTTCTGTCATGTGTTGCCATACTCAGTCCTAACTGCTGTGTGTCCTCACAATAACTAATTTACTCCTCAGAGTAAAACAATAAGGGAGCAACTCACATTATTCCTTTCTTTGGTGGCGAGAGTGAGATACCAAGAAGTTAGCCAAGTTGGCTTTGTACTGGTTAGTAAATTTGCAAAATTATGATTCAAATCCTGTCTTTACAACACACATTCATGAACACATGCTAGTGTAATTCCTAGACAAATAGATGTTATTAGTATTATATTATTGTTATTTTTATAATACTCACTTTTCCTCTCCAAATAGATGATATTTTCCCCATGAGCCATTTATTATTTGGACACTTCTAGATTATTGAGTATCTAAATAAAAACTCAATTTCTGTTAATCATTTTCAAATGTCATAGTTTTCACTAACAAATTATGAGATAGCTTCATTCACTTTAATTTCCTCTGAAAAGAAATCCACTGCCACCTTATAAAAGACAAACATTTCAGCGACAGCTTTGGAATGCTAATGCCTGACCTTAATAGCTAGGCTAAGCTCTGTAAGTCACACATGTTATAATTTCTCTTCCATTTGCAAAGTGTAAGGGAATTTCACATAGTTTTGATGTATCGTGTAAATTAGGCCAACAAAGTGCTGTGCTATGTCTTCATTAAAATGGGAGACAGTAATAATGCAACCATGTAGCGTGGTCTTGCAGCCTTTGAGTTATGAACATTCAATAGCATCTCCTTACTTGTGCTTAAGTTGGCATTTGTGAGCAGCGTATGATCAATTAATCAATAACCCAATTTTCTGTTAAAGAGACGGTGCATCATTTAAAAAAAATAGTCTGGGACCATTGTATGATTTTATGAAAAGAGCTGTGTCAGCAAGGAAACTTCTTTGGAAAACATTGAAAGTCTTTATTTAAGAATAATGATTTTGCTTAACTAAACCAAAGGTGAAATTGGACATAAATGTTGAGATCCTGAAGCATTTTATCATTTTGCAGCTTCTAGAAAAAGCACCAGTTTGGGATTGCTGATAAGAGTATATTATTTTTACTCATGATTAGGTTTGGGATGGTGCATTTACCTATGAAATGCACAGCGAAAATATACTAATCCTAAAACTTAAGAGTTTAAAACTGATTAACTTTGTCCTATTCTTACACATTTTGAAGAGTCTACACAGTTTCCTAATTTGTGTCACATAAGGTCACAGCAGCAGAAAGTGATGTTGCTAGGATGATAGAGCCGAGAGCCGTGTAGAGATGAAAACGTATCCCTCTCCAAGTCTTACGAGTATGTATATTTATCTACTTACCTTTATTATGAATCCTTCCTGAAAAGATCCATATGCTTATTGTGAAAATTCCAATAGAGTATTATGGAAATGTATGAGTTGGAGAAGGGGCCATCACCCAAATTCCACACCTCCAGGGTAAACCCCTGTTCATTGCTTTTGCTCTGTCTTTTTTTTTTGGTCTCCTTTTCTACCTGTTGTACAATTTCTGTGACACTTGGGGAAAGTAACATTTATTTCTGCATCAGACTGAAATATTGAGCTCTGTTTTATTTTTGCCAAATAGGTAAGTAGACCTATCTTAAAACAACCACAACAAAGCAAAACAAAATTAAAAACTCAAACATCTGCATGATCCTTTAGGGGACATGACCAGATGAAAATGATTTCTGCAAAGCAGATCACCTTCCAAGAGAGACAAGTGTCAACCATACCAGTCTTCTTTCCACGTGGAGGAAAAAGATGTCACCAAGGCCTCAGAAATGCCTCATTTTCCTCAGTTAATACCTCACTTCTCCCAGTGTGACCTGTGAGCCAGCCACATCAGTACCATGTGTGGGTGGTAGAAATGCGGAAATCCAGGCTTTATCCCACATCTGCTGATCATGAATCTTCATTTTAACAAGCTTCCTTATGGTTTGAGAATTATTGTTCTAGTTCTAGCATGCGTCCTACTTGAACCTCTATTATCTTCTAAGAGATGACATTGCTCATGAATTAGCAATGTGGTCAGAGAAACAGTGTCACCACAGCTTTTTCATGAGACTTCCACATCTGCTCCAAAGGACTGAATGTGGTGCTCATGAAACAGTGTCAAGATATGGGAATAATTGTCCCAGGGCTGGCTTTCATTTGCCCTCTTTGTTGACGTCACTTCACATGTTCCTCACCTATAGCTCTGAAGGCCCAAAGCACTCAGGTCTACAGTGGTTTGAAGAACTGTGCTTTCTGTTTCAATATTTGTTACTAATCACGTATAGCTGGGTGTTATTTTGCTAATGCATATAAAGACTTACCCTAATGAAATCATTAGCTGAGTAAAGAAAAAGGCCAAGGATGTTTTTACTTTATCCTACCAGGGGTCTCCAAACTATGGCCCGCGGGCCGCATCTGGCCCGCGAGGCCTTCTCATCCGGCCCGTGGAGACCTTTTTATCTGAATAAAATATTATTAAATAAATAATTAAAAACAACATCTGTGTTTTGATTCTTTTTTATTTGGACCTCGAGTGTGTAGTCGGCCCCCAAACTGCTGTTTGATAGTTAATGTGGCCCACGGGCTGAAAAGTTTGGAGACCCCTGTACCTAGACCCTCAGTTAGTGCTTGATTATGATAATGATATAATGGTGCACAAAATACCAAAAAAATGGTTGATGCCCTTCCTTTAACATTTAGGTGGAAATAAATGTAAGTTGGCTTTTTGTGATGTGAGGACTTCTTAGGAAGACAGTGTGGTAAGCCTGAGGTTCTACCAGCTCTCTGCACACGGGAAAATAAAGATATTTCCGGTTTCCTCCTTATTTTCTGTCATGGCCATTGTACCATTATTTTCCATTCTCTCCAATTTTTATCAAATAGTTTTTTCAAATAACAGAGATGACTTCTATTAACACATAAGTATTAACTGTCCTCTTTTATGTCACCTTAATTGTCTTGTTGGAAATTAGCATTCAAGGGGCCAATCAGAATTAAACTGAAAACATCAAATTTAAATATGATTAGAGGTTGAAGAGGTGATGGGAAATATGTTGACAAATATGAAAAATAAATCTTCTTCCATTAAATTGAATTTCAACATACTCTTTTTTATCTAAACCATTGTTCCTTTTGATTCACTAAGATACCATGGCTAGTTTAGGATTTTAATGGATTAGATGACTACCAATGTTATTTGTGGCATTATAAATGCAGTAATTTCAAATGATGGATCATCTATTGCTTGAGAAGTGCTGTTTTCAATTGGAACTTGGATCTCTACATTTCAAGCAGTCTTGAGACTTTTTTTTATTGTAGTGAAATCCATGAGAAACACCAGGTTAAGAATATTTTTTTCTCTGGTTTTTTGTTGAAATATTGGGGAGGAGGGGAAATCATAGCTCACCTTCTGTCATACCACTGACTTGACCTGTAAAGATGAATATTGAGGAGTAAAACTAGAAGGCACTGAATTTTCTTTTTAATGAATCAAAGCCAAACTTCTTATAAATAATACATTTGGGGGTATTTTTCATGGACTTGTCCACCTTCTAAAAGTTTTAGGCCTTGAATTACTCTAAGCTCAAGATGTGTAAGTGACTGTTTTGTGACAGGATTGCTTTCTTTCCAGGAACAATGTAATTAAACTCTTGATTGAATGGAAAAAACATGCCTCCGGCTGTGTAGGCTGTGTATGGCATTTTGATTTGGGAAGCCTTCTCAGAGCCAAAGCAGATGTTTCAGGATGGGAAGAACAAGTGACATCTCAAACGCTATAGCTGTTAGGTCCAGCCTCTGTGTTCCTTTCTTCCAGGATGGCAGCCCTATTTGTAGAAGCCTGGCCATTCCCATGAACAGGCATCTGATCGTTATTAGTTATGTTAGCTCCATTCACCCAATCTTTTCTGCTTCCCATAGATCCTCATTTGATAGATATATTTTCTACCAGGAGCTGTGAAGTCATTGACCTTGATAAGTGGTTGATTTCTTCCTTGAGTTTCTGCCAAGATATCACATATCATGGCATTCTCTACTCTAATCCCAAGCCTTGGCTGATTATTGGGTTAAAAATAAGATTGGGGCAATGGCAGGAATTGTCCAATTTCCATTTAGTAAGATTACATACCGGTACGTTTTTAAGGGGAGGCTCAGGAGAGGACATGTGAAATTCATAATGGTTTTTATATTTTAGCCTATAATTTTAATTTTTTCCTCTTAGTATCTTAAATCTATGATTGATTTTCTGTTTTGGTATGTGCTAACCCCTCAAACTAAAAATATCTAAAGAACCTAAAAAGAAAATGAAATGTTGTTATGTTTTCAAATGCTCAGGAAGAAAAGCTGACTCTTTCTTTACGATCCTCGGTATGACCAGGAGTGGGAACAGAATAAACACAATCTGTCTTTGTTCTTTTAGCCCCTTCATTAAACGAAGTGGAGCATGTACTTGACTGCTTTGTGCCTGCCTTTCGGGGGATTTATTTTGCTTATTTATGGTCTTATAGAAAACTCAGAGCTCATCATGAAGTCTGTATTCAGACCAGGTTCAGCTCAGACTAATTAATGGAATTATGTAATCAATTGGTTCTGTTTCTATTTCTAGGACTCTTATATTTTGAAGTGAGAGCATGAAAGTGGCAATCAGGTTCACAAGGGCACTCTTCAAAGTCCCTCATTTCTCCTTCCTCTTATATTGCATAACCAATAAAGAATACAACACGCTTTCCTTCTTTGAAAGATTCTTGGTAGTTATCTTCTGGATACAAGACCTCCCTTGCCCACTGCTTCAAGCTGTGTCTTCTTTGACTCAGGAGACTCCCCACCAGAGATCCTTGTCAAGCAAAGATGCAATTTCCAGTAATTTTTAGAGCCAGGAGATCGATAGATCCTGAGGAAGGGCATAAGGCAAAAACAGGAGAGCTAGGTTCTACTGGGGAATTAAGCAAATTATTTAAACAATTGTTGGTATTCTGCCAGTAGGTGCCAGTATGGTTGTTCAGATTGCTAAAACATTAAAATATTTCTTCACTGGTTGGTAAATACTTGCTGACCAGGGTCTTTCAATGTGCCCTGCCTCCTCCATTTTGATTGACTAGTGCCTGTGTCAGTCAGCTTACAAAAATCTCCTTCTAAAGTATCAACATTGGGTTTTCCCACAGTGACTTTAGAAGGGCTGTGTACCTTTACTTGACCTTGGGTAACCTTGGTGCCAGTCAGTTTGTTAGCTAGGCTGTTCAACATGACTCCCCCACATTTTGGCCAGTTCCCAATGACCCTGTGCTTCTCTTGTTCCCTGAAACTGTGGCACCTAAGCAATTTTGTGTTCCCTGCATCACTCTCCTGTGAATAACAGTGGGAACTTCAGATGTGTGAGAAAGTGAGGCCAGTAGGAGGGCTGAATCCCTGCTCTATTGATTGCTAATTTTTTCATATTCTGCATGCTTTGTTGCCTCTGTTCTTTGGAGTAAACACTAACTGCCCTTCTGAGTTTGAGGGGGTCCTCATAGGATAAAGTACATTGGTTCTATGACTTCTATAACGGTTTTTAAAATTTGCATTATTTTTGTCTTATTTGTGAAGTAATTGTGCTCAATGAAGAATACTTTTTAAAAGGATAAAAAATGTATAAACTGTTTATTAAAACATAACAGACTGTTAAAACTTTAATATTTTATATATATATATATTTTTTTTTCCTAATAGTAAATACTTATATAATGTTTCTAAAATTAAAAATCTATTGTTAACACACTTCCAAGATTTGTAGGATTTGAGTAGGAACTTGGAAGTCAACTAATTTATCCTTCTGGCTAAGGGGAAAAAAGTTCTTTACCTAATATTTTTCTCAAGAAACTACCACCTTCCTCCTTGTTAACACCTGTGACAGGGGCCCACAACCTTATTATACCTCTCTTTTTACTTCTGGGTAATTAATTATGCTAGGAAGTTCTGTTTCACTCTTGATCTAAATTTGTTTTTTCTGTCTTTTACCCACTGATTTTGCTTTTGCTCTTCTCGGAAGGGCAGGCTTTAAGGCAGTAGAAGCTGAGCTATGGTGGAGACAGGGGGGTTTTGCTAAGCAGTAATACTGGGTCATGAGATTACTTGAGTCTCTTGGGTGAGCCTTTTAACCTATTGTTCCCACTTTCTTCTTTCTACAGAGACTTATGATGGGGGACTTAAGCCTTTTATGTCAAGCTAGAAAACCTTAGAAGTGTTGAAAGTTCAGAGAAATAAATCATGTTTACCAAGTCCATGCTTTTTGTTTTTTTTGGCTGAACACAGTACATTTTAGAAAAGAAAAAAGGAGGATGTGTTTGAAAATAGATTGAGTTGGAGAATATCTAGAGGTTAATTCACTGTCATAATATATGTTTAAACTTGTCACCTTGTCACCTTCCATGCTCTCTGGTCTTGAGAAGATTAATGAAGTGATGATGTTCAATGCTTGAATGTTTGGAAGAGGAGTGCTATGCAAATGTCAAGTGTTAGTGTTCTCCTGAGCGGCAGCCCGTGCCCATGAGGTGGCTCACATTATTGGATGCCATTAACGAATTCACTCACTTATCAAGTATTGAGGCTAGGGGGATATAGTCATGGGCAATAGACAAGTTCCTTGATTACCATTTAGTGGAAAAGATGAACAAGTAACACGATTACTTATTCAATTATGTAAAATTTCATTAAAACGTTTCTAATACCGTTGAAAGAAAAGGATTCTCTTCTCTATCTTACATGTCCAGAAATGTGGGTCTGGGGAGCACTGAGGACCAGTAAGATTATAGACTGTTGCTGTGAATCCCAATTGCTGGGGTGGGATTTATGGTCTGAGGTATCAGGGGAAGAGCATGGCTGTGAAGGAAACACTACCAAGATAAAGTGGGAGGAGTGACTCAGCGGGTGATTCTAAATTGTGTTGCACCTAAGTCTTTCTGTGCTGTGACCAGCTTATTACTGGGAGAGAAAGTGCTAATTTTGCAAAGCTTTATAACCCTGATTTATATCAGGCAGGGGTCAGCAAGCTCATTCTGTAAAGGGCCAGACAGTTAATATTTTAGGCTTTGAAGGCCATTCTCTGTAGCAACTACTCAACTCTACCATAGTAGCATACAAACAACCACAGACAATAAGTCAACAAATGAGTGTGGCTTGCTGCCAATAAAACATTATTTACAAATAGAGTCTGGATGTAGCCTGTGGGCCATAGGTTGTTGACTCCCATTAAGGCTCTCATCTCTTGATCACAATCCTATATGTGGAACTCAAAGTATCATTTTGTTGAATTATGATACTTCTGCTCAGAATATAGCTTCTTACAAATCTACATGTTCTTTAAATTTTCTCTGTTATCCCATCCTTTGTAGTCTTTATCATTTGTGGCTGTATGGGGCAGAAGGGAGTGATTTTGGCCTGTGATTAATTTGTTGTTTTGACTCATGATTTCCCTCCTCTAAACTTCTGTGTTTAAAATATTAATGTTCATTATACATCAAGGGATCTCCTTTTGGAAGGGGACCAAGGCAATGGATACAATCTAATCCCCTGTCCCCAGTCCCCATGTCATCCCCATGTTATTTACTTGGTTATTCTAAGCAGACTAAGTGTGGCTACTTCTCCCACTTAATACAAGCCATCTCTAATGAACATCAATCACTGGGACAGAGAATTTGAAGAGGTCCTTTGAATCCACACTGGTAGGAAGTTTGTACCAATAGGTAGAATAGAAATTGGCTGTACAGAGAAAAGTCTATGAATGTGGTGATGTACTATGGGGATTACATTCTTCTGGAAAGGAGGTCCGTGTGTGCCTCTCAGAGTCACAGAAGTATCGATCGGCTGGCTTTGTTCTGCCTCCATTTGCTTAGGAGAAGTTGCTCTAGTCTGTGGTGTGCATCTGTAAACTCACTCATGAGCAAACAGGTTGTGCTGGTTATGGGGACTTCACAGTTTCCATATCTTTTGACTCACAATGTCCCTGGTGTCAGAGACTGGGTTAGATCTGCTCTTGACCCGAGTCAGGGGGAACATATTTATGACAGCTTATGAGGCTGCATGCCCTGTGGCTGGACTTAAAATATGTACATATTTACCTTGAAAAAGTAGTCATGACATGCAGTCTGTTTTATTTATAAAATTTTTTGAGTGTCTTGAGTTATTTATTTATCCCTATAGTTTTATTTTGTGTGGAGATGCCTCTAATACTGTAAGGTCCATGTTTCTTTATATTTCCTTTCGAATTTGTTAAATAGTTACTTAGGGAGCTAGAGGCCATTGGAATGCATGGATGGGGAGGCAAGAAGGTAAGTTAATTTTTAATCTCAGTGCATTCCCTCTTTTGCTCGAATGGTGGTTCTCTGCCTTGGGAAAAATGGTCAGGTTTCAGTCTCTAGCCTTAGTTTCCTGTATGTAGCTCTGCAGGAAAAATGGTCCTATCACAGTTAAGTGCCTCACAAAGAGAATACTGAGAAAGTCCTACAGGATCAAGCCCAAGTCTCTGAGGCTTACACGTGATCTTTGACAGATGTGGTAAGTGACTAATTTTCACTGTCTTGGATGTGGTGACCATGTTGCTTAAGATTTAGACCATTTGCAAAGTGAGCTCTTTCTATACAGCTCCCATGTGTTTACTTGTGGGAAGATAGTGGGAAGAGTAGAAAAAAGCTCTAGTCTCGTTCAGAATCCAGTGACTCCCCAGACTTGCACACTGTGTTGCTGAGACAATATAACTTGCAGAATGAAGTTATTCCTGTTATTCCTGTGTGCATTGAAAGGTAGGCATGAAGGGCTGATGAGACAATGTACAGAGAGTACCCAGAAAAATGCACATCATCATGCAGATACAACTTGTTAGGGTTGGTGTTG
Organism: Craseonycteris thonglongyai; assembly: GCA_004027555.1. Taxonomy (NCBI): domain Eukaryota; kingdom Metazoa; phylum Chordata; class Mammalia; order Chiroptera; family Craseonycteridae; genus Craseonycteris; species Craseonycteris thonglongyai. The sequence goes on along the minus strand of PVKE010007338.1, from coordinate 5,028 downwards.
ATAGCTGATATAGTGGGAAGGATCTAGTTCAGTGGTGGCCAGTTCTGAGTGTATGTCCACGTGTTGGACTGTCATCCTTGACACTGAGAATAGCATGTCTTTCTCTTAAGTTTGCAAGGGAGTTCCTGCAATTTCTTTACATGAAAAACTGAAATGGGAATTCCTTGTCCCTCCCAGGATGAATTTGGTTGTATCAATGGAGAATCTTCTTTCTCAGAAAAGCATGACACCCACATAAGAGAGGAGATCAGGTGCTTTCCAATTTTGTTTAAATTCTACTTCTGTCATTCTTTTCTCTTTCTTTATTTTATTTATTCATTACATATTTACTTACTTTGTGAATAGGCTGTTTCACCTCAACTTAGGTTCCTCCCAAGTATTGTTCTGTAGTTGAATTTTTCTCTCAGAAAACTGAGAGAAAATATTCTGGAAATAACTGAATACATGTTCAGAAAGAAGTGTACGTTACCATTTGCTTTGAGTGTGTGTATGTGAAGGAGCAGACAGAAAAGAGTGGGTGAGTAACAAAAGAAGGCAGTTCCGACCCTGTATAATCTTTCTGTGATGTTACAATAATGACATCAAATGCTTTGCAAGTGGAGGAAATCATCAGGGCCTTGGATGTGCGAAGGTTCTCTTTCAGCTCATTGCAATTATGTTTTCTCCGTTGTCAGTGCTGAAAAACTAATGTGATGAAAACTAGGTCTGTAGTGAAATATCAGCATGGCATTTATAGCCCAAAGGTGATTTTAAAGTCGATCTTCATGCATGACAAGGCTGTACAGAATCGATCCTTCATGACTGTATATCCCAGTGAAATCCAAACATAATGGCTAGAGAGAGACCATATTCACACAAATTTTATTCCAATCTATTGTTATAATTATTCTTGTCTTTCTGTGCCTAACTTATAAATTAAACTTCACCATAGGTATGCATGTACAGGAAAAAATGTGGTCTATATACAGTTCAGGTACTATCGGATTTCGAGCATCCCCTGGAGTGGGGGTGGGGGTGGGGCTTGGAATGTATCCACTGTGGATAAAGGGGGATTACTCTATTACCCTGAAATAGAGATTTTGAACTTACTTATTTTTATGTCCTCAGCAATTAGAACAGGGCCTAGGTGCTAAGTAATTTGAACATGTTTGCTTGTATGAGTGACTGCGTGAACAGAATCAGGCACTACCAAAGTATAAATAGTGCCTCGGCCTCTGCACCAGAGGTATGCCAAGTGATACTTCAATTGCGAGGCAGTCATTACATTTTCCAGAGGTCATTTATATTTTGTTAAGTCTATTTGAGGAAGAGTCCCAGGTATCTCCTAAAATACATACTAATTTTAAAAAGTGAGAAGTTCTGTTAGTTAATGGTTGCGAAGACCTTTGAAAAAGGAAAGTGCTCTTTAACTACTTGCTGTTGATTTCCATTGCTTGCCCCTTTTTGCCTTCATAAACCCTTGATGTGGAAGTCTCAAGCAGCTGGCTTCCTAAAGAGACCTCCTCCTTCTTCCCATTCCTCTCTGTGTGCAGGGATGTATGTAGTTCATCTGGACTCATGGGAAAGCAGGATTGATCTGAAAAGTACTGTTTGAATAAATCTAACCAATTCCTCTCTGCTTCGCACTAGTATCCTCATAATGTTATATTTGGGGCCTGATGAAATTTCAGAGCCCAGGGCATGAGAGGCTCCTTAGATTTTTCTTCCTCCTGCCTTGCTCACCTCAGCCTACTCCTGCCATGGGTGTGACCCAGACAAAGCTTTGTTGGTAAAGTAGACCAGGCTGCACAGTCAGGAGGCACTTGACTGGCAGCTCTTCAATTGGACTGTTTCACTCCACAATCATGCCTTCCTTCTAATCATCTAGTCATTTGGGAACTTTTTTCACTTTATTAAATTCTGCATAAAGGAATGGAAAACTTATCAAATATCTCTGAGAAACTCTCAAGCTCTGAGCCAGTAAGTACTGAGGTGAGCAGTCCTTCAGTTAGTTACACTCTCTTATTTTGCCTCTAGCCACCAGAAGGGCTCACGGTGCAGCAGACCCCTGGACAGATTTCGAATGGAGCCTTCTCACTATCTCATAACCATGAGCTCTGCACTGCACTGACTCTGTTTAGCTCTAATGCTGAAGAAACTGGGGTTTGCTTGTGCAGTTAGAGTGGGCGGTGCATTTCCTCCTCCAGAGTCCATGCATTGGCTGGGTTATTAGGACAGTGCTCTGGTCTGACGCATCCCATGCGGCCCTCCCTGTACACTGAGGTGTACCTGGGTGTCCTTTGGGACTTTGGAGTTAGTGCCAGCCATTACATGTGAAGATTAGAGCTCTTTACAGTGGTGTATTATATAACAATATACAGTAAATCCTCACTTCACATTGTCCATAGGTTCTGCAAGTCTAAGCGAAAACAGTTTTATCATAGAGTAATTGATATACCGTATACAGGAGTTAAGTTTCTACAGCATTTTAATAATAGGAGACACTGTTGAAGAAATGGGGACCTGCTGTATACAGTTTATTAAATGGCAGTGATCCTGAATATATATTTCTTTCTATAAGGGTATGTATGCAACAAAACATTTTGACATTTATGAACATGAGTGTGAGACATGAGGTATTTGTGAGATTTTGTTGTGCATAAATGTGTGCATCGATATGAGTGTTTATGTCATCTACCCCCCTTTATCCCCGGTTCTCATGCCCTGCCTGATGTAGACATCAAAGTGTTTTGACAGTTTAGAACCAAAAACGCAGTGTGTCTGCTGCGCATGCACTGAATTTAATCTGTGTAGCTCAGGGCAGCTTTAGGATCACTTAAAAGATGGAATGACAGAAGCTGAGCTGATAAAAGGAGAGGCAACCATAGGAAACAATTCATTGTACGGGAAGTGCAGTGCATTTGGCTAAAAACCTGTACTTAACACCATTATCTTGTTAGGGGTGCAGGAACCTCTATCCCACACCAGATTTGGTTATGTTGACAACACTCCTGTGGCTTATAATCAATGACCTGACTCTCCAGCATGGAGGTTCACTTTTCAGAGAAAAAGAGAGAGTGGTGGGGGTGGGGGCACACACACAGAGAAGTTTTAAAAGGTCAATAACCAGAGGAAGAGTTTCATGGGAGAAGATATATGAATTTGGCATCAGCATCACTCTAGCTCAGAAGGTGGATTAAAGCAGTTTAGTGGCCAAGAATTTATTTTTTTTCCGAAAAAATGTGCAAGTCCCCACCCTCTCTTCCCCAAGTATAAGTCTTAGTCAGTCACCTGCCAGAATGAGCTGACAGTTCTGGGACAGTCTAAAACAAATGGGGGGACGTGTGGTGTAGGCCCAAGGTCTCTGTGCTCTGTGGTGTTCTAATCAGAGGGCTTCCACAAAGCTGCAGTGCTCACAACTGAGCAGCTGCGCAGCCACGGCAGGAAGAGAAGATGACTATACAGTAACCTCGAGGGGACTTCTCCAGTACAGCAGGTGGGCTATTTGTTTGAAATTGTGAATTTCTTTTGTGATATACATATCAATAGTTCGTTTTTTTCTTCCTGACACAGAACTTCAGTTTCCCTCTTTTATTCTGTGCTTTTTAGGGAAGTGGGCCATGCTGGAGTTTATCGTCTGAGTAATGTCCTCAATTACTTCCCTCCTGTGTTCTTAGCTTTTGCAGGTTAAATGATGCCAATACCCTAGTCACTCTTTACCTCAAACATTCTTCTCTCTCTTCCCAAATAGTAACAAGCTTGGCAATAAAAAACTAATCACCTGGGATCAGTTGAGGCACATTTGGTTGCATCACGATAATTAACTTATACTGTCCTTTAGAAACTTGTAGAGTTTCCTGAACAGAACCCCAGGAGAGTGAATACACATTTTCAGATTGGTTTTGGTTTCTAGTGAGGATATTCGTCATTAAGATTTGCTCCCTACTTCCTGTTACAAGCTAACAGTTGTTGAACTCTGCTTTAAACCCCAGAAGCTCAAGGACAGACACTGTTCATTTCATTTTCTGTCTTTCTTAGTGTCTAAGTGTTGGGGCTGTACTAGGTACTTGTGACATGTTTACTTGACTTGAATAAGTATAAATGCTGTGTATGTTTGTGTACCTTAATCAAGCATTATTAATAATAAGGGCAAGGCACAAGAGAAGAATCCAAGAATATGGATAGGCCAGTAGTAGAATGGCTAGAATTGGTCTTTTGAAATCACAGAAGCTCGGGGATTCACCTATAGTGTAAATAAACAGAAAGCAGATAATAACTTCACATCACCTTTGAGCTAGCCTCATGGACTGCCTCAATGGAACAGCCTGAAACTCCCATGGACTCAGGAATCTTGACTTGAAACCAGTGCTCTGATGTGTTCTAAAAAAGACAGACAATAATATGTCTTTTTACCTAAAACACTTATTTCATACAGCCTGTGGTCAGGTTTCTATGAGAGAAAGTTGAAAGGCAGAATAAATGTGTTATCCTCTTTTTAAAAATCCTTCCCATTTTGATATATCAGTCCCTTGGGATACTAGTAGCATCGCCTAAATGTCATAGCCCTCTCTGGAATTAATAATCTGATAAAAGGCTTGTAATTGCTGAAAGGGGTGTTTATTTAGCCTTTCTTGATCCCTTTTGGGGGTATATGCTTCCTCTTGATAGAGCATATGTTCTAACCTTTTTTAAAAATAACAAATTTTAGCTTGATATAGCTCTTCGTTCTACAGAGACTAAGAATTGTGTGTCAGTGGCATTAGTGTTGTAATCCACTTCACTCTGATCTATCACAGCCCATCAAGAGGTGGGCAAAAGTAGGAGCAGATTTGGAACTTAAGAAAAGTGACACTCAGGGGAAAGCCGGGACGGCTCAGCGGGTTGAGCGCTCGCTTTGAGGCCATGAGGACCGAGGATCGAATCCCGGCTCCGGCCCAGGCAGGACCCACGTGCTGAACTGGGGAGTTCCCACAGTTTGGTTCTCTAACTGTCTCTGTCTCTATCTCTCTCTCTATCTGTCAAAAAGTAAAATAGAAATAACTATGCACT
>PVKE010007337.1:0-51057 GCA_004027555.1 Craseonycteris thonglongyai | reverse complement strand
ATAAAATATTGTAATGAATTAGAAAGTAGTATGTGGCAATAATTGCTTTAGCATTTCTTAAGCCTGTTTTCATAGGCCACATAATGTATTTACCTATCATAAAGTTACTAGGCAGATTTCTAACATGAATTTTAGCAACATTAGGTTCATAAAAATTTTGGATTAAGAATAAATTAGAAGTATTTTTCTATTTTTGAATACTTTAATATACATTATATATTTATACTTTGGAACTACTCTTTAAAATAGTGGTCTTCAATGTCTAATTCCTGACCATCTTTACCTAGGAACTTTAGAAATGCCAGTATACTGTTGGATCAAACCCTCTGGATGGTTTGATGCATGGTAAAGTTTGAGAACCACTGATATAAAATATAAAGACCAGTAATTTCTCTTCCCGTTTGCATATTTGGAAATATATGTTCAGAGAGATTAGGTGATTTAACTTATAAGTCACACAGCTGATAAACCTGAGACTGGAAACCAAGTTTCTGTACTCTTTCCATATATCACTCTCAATATCAAATTTCAGTAGTCTTATTTTATGTTGACTCTAATATTTTTCTCTTTATCGTGAAATATTCATAGTTTGTCTACTCAGTGGTTGCCTGACTTCTTAATTGGTGTTATATAGATGAGTTAACTTCAGTTAGTTCCCCTATAAGTTTGGACTACTTCAAAAGCTCATTAGAATCATGAGTAGCCACTGTATTTCATGGTAATTATGTTGTCACCTGCTAAGATTCATTGCCAATGATATTTTCTAGGTCAGTTCAGTAAAAGAATTATTTACTGAAAACTTAGTTTTTACACAGGATAATACTAGATATTGTAGGTTTATAACAATGAATGATTTATCATTCTGACTTTTAACCTGATGGGTGTAGGGGTGGATAAGAGAGGTTTATAAATAATTATGAAACAAAAAAAGAGTATGACAACATCTATAAGAGAGGTACAAAGTCCTATGAGGTTTTCAGACACATAGGAGAGTATTACACGTTGAGGAGACCAGGAAAGACTAAGGAAGAGATGGCTTTTCATATGGACAAAGCAGAATGATTCAGTAGGTAAATATGGTAGCGAGAAGATATACAAAAGGAGACATATAGCCAAAAGCATAATGGAAGGAAAAGCAGGGTTCAGAAGACATCAGATAATTCAGTTAAGCTTGAACATTAGGGTTTGTAGTATCTAGTTAAATAGCTTTGTGGTTTATGATTTTATTTGTGCTTCCATATATGAGTATGGTTGTTTGTTTTGTGTTGTTTAATTTTAAAAGCTCTTTGGAATTTTGGATATGCTCTTCAGTCTTCTACGTACCAGCCCAACTAGAGGTCAGCTTTTCTTACTGCTGTTTGAACCAGGAAATGCTGACATACTCTATGCTTTGCTCTTAAATCAGAAGTATTCAGACAGACTAAAAGAAATCATTTTTAAGGTACAAACATTTCTTAAAAGTGTCTTTATATTTTGGGGCATTTATAGTTGTATAAATTTATTTGGAACATATCCATTGTGTGAATTTAATATTTTTTCTCATATCTAATTCTATCTCATTTTAAATTGTCAAATTTGTTTTGACATAGTTTCCATGGTTTTGTTTTCGTATTAGAAAACTAATTATATTGTAATCTGATCAATCATTTCAGTGGAAAATGTACTTTGTCATACCATCCTCAATATAAAACTTCATCTGCCTTTTGACTTACAGTGGGCCTATATGGCAGGTCAATAAATAATCTTATGTAGCACACACTATTTTTCAGGCACTAAACACTTGTCATGTACTAGCTTAGTCCTCCCCAAAACTTTATGAAGTGGATATTATTATTATCCCCATTTTACAGATGAATAAACAGAGGTAGAGAAGTTTGTAAGTTGTCAAAGGATATAGAACTTATTTTATTAAACTATTTCCAATATCCAGAATTTTGAACATTGGGTGAAGCCACCCACGCCACCTTTTTTTTTTTTTTGGTTAACTAAATGTGAAGGAGTCAGTCATTTTTCTACTGCCAAATATATATATTTTTTATTCTTCTGTTCATTATGCCTAACTGCCATGCAACAGTTGTTTCCTCGTATGTCATTAGTGTTACATTATAAAGTATACTTACGAGGTCATGTTTAGAATACCTATTTGAAACCCCTAAAATTTGAAAAACAAGGATGCATTAAAAATGGTCTGGCCCAGTCTCTCTTGAGTATTGATTATGGTGACTCCTGAGGCCACTCTTTAAAAGATATGCTTACATAGTTGTTCCTTTATGGAGATTAAATGTGATTCAAAAATGGCCTGGTGGGATTATTCATATTATTTTGCCAAGATTACTTTTTCTATATAGGGTTTCAGTATTGCACTTGAAAAATGTTGATTTCACACTAAGAGGTACAGTGTATGTGATTACTACTAAATCATTTTCCCATTTGAGCATGTGGATGGGTTGCTTCACAATATGCTTTCTCATTATTGAAAATTATTTTGATAACTTATATAATTGGGTTACTAAATTGATTGAGGAGTATTTTTGTTGTCTTTGAAAACACACTTTTGTTTCCTCTTGCAAGCTGCAGGGTTTGTTTCCATTTATGCGTTAGTCATTAAAAGAAAATTTTAAATTATTTCTTTCATCTGCCAAGATATACATATAGAGTTTTTGACATATTAATTATATGTGTTTTAGTCTAACTTATTTTTAAATCCATTTTATAATGATAGTATGATACGGAGTGGTCTTCCTTATTAGTGCTAATTTTTTGTTTTTATTTTTAAGACACTTAAGTAATAAAGTTATGCTCCATAAACATCTTACACTAATATTTTATTCAATATTCAGGTTAATACCTGATAGACTGTTTTTATTTCTCTGTAATGAGAAGTTCTCTGTTATGACCAGGTTATGGAACAAATGTTGAAATGCACGAATGTTTATGAACGAAGTAAACACCGTATTCGACTCAGAGAAGTTGGCTACTCAGGATTGGGACTCCTTCTCAGTGAAGCACCTGTTAATACTTCTCTCATTAAAAATCTCACCAATCAAATCATAAATACAGGTATGACTAGGGCTGATAATAGTGATAACTTTTAAGAATGTTCTTCATAGTCACATAATTCCATTTGATGGTTCTCAATATTTTTTCCTGAAGGTTCTTTCTTCCTCCTTAGTCAGGTTGCTTTCTAAATTACCTGTTATTTGACGTAGGAGGGCTTTCCTTGATTTTTGTTTCTTATGTACCTTTGTTATTTTTGTCTCCTTAGGACATAACACAGGCCTTACTTAGTGGGCCTTCAGTAAATATTTATTGACTGAGGGATTAGTAAATAATTCAGTCCATATAACAAGAAAAGGGCACTATAAAAAATATGTATAAAATAATTATGTTTATTTTTTATGGAGTTTAAATTCTCGACAATTAAAATTAACTTCAGATATTCTTTTTTTATAAACATTTTTTAGTACCTACTACAAATTAGAATTATAACATGCTGAAGGTTCAAAAAGTTATAACATAAGGTCTCTGTCTTGAGTGGCTTACTATCTTGTTGATAAGATAAAACATGTACATAAAAAGATAAGTAATAGTGTAAGTTCCAAGCAGTATGGACAGTATATTCAGGCAGTCAAAAGAATAGTTATTCAGGATTTACTCAGGAAGATATTAAACATTCTAAACTTATTATCTTTGTAAAATTTGAAAATATTTATAATTTGTGTTAAAAATCAAGCAGTTATTTTATCATTTATATAACTGTTACCCACAGTTCTTTCTTTGAGAAAGAACTGGAGAAAGAAGAAACCTGAAGGCATCACACTTTCTGATTTTTAAACTACTACAAAGCTATAATAATCAAAACAGTATGTTGCAGGCATAAGAAGAGACACAGACCAATGAAACAGAATCAAGAGCCCAGAAATAAACCTACATATATACAGTCAGCTGATATTTGACAAAGGATCCAAGAATATTCAAAGGCAAAAATATAGTCTCTTCAGGAAATGAAGTCAGGAAAACTGGGGATCCATATACAAAAGAATGAAAATGGAACCCTATCTTACACCACCCACAAAAATTAACTCAAACAATTAAAAAGATTTAAATGTAAGACCTGAGCCATAAAACTACTAGAGGAAAACATAAGGAAAAAGCTCCTTGACATGGTTTCATTTTAGATATGATACCGAAGGCACAAGCAAAATATGTCAAAATAAACAAGTGGGACTACAGCAAACAAAAAGCTTGCACAGCGAAAGAAACCACACAAACAAAAATAAATAAATAAAAAAAAAGGTAACTTATAAAGTAGGAGAAATCATTTGCAAATCAGTGCCTAATAAGGGGTTTTAATATCCACAATATATAAGGAAATCATACAACTCAATAGCAAAAAAATTCAATTAAAAAAGAGCAAAGGACCTGAATAAATATTTTTCCAAAGACATCCAAATGGTGAATAGGTGCCTAACATTCTTAATTATGAAGGAAATGCAAATCAAAGCCACGAGATAGCACTCATATCTTATTAGGATGGCTGTTATCAAAAAGGCAAAAAATAAGTGCTGGTAAACAATGTGGATAAAAGGCAATTCATGTATGCTGTTGGTGGGATTGTAAATTGGTATATCCACTATGGAAAAGGATATGGAGGTTCTTCAAAAAATTATAAATAGAATTACCATATTATCTAATAATCCCACTTTTGGGTATATATCCAAAGGAAATTAAATTACTATCTTGAAGAGATCTCCACTCTCATGTTTATTGCACCATCATTCATGATAGCCAAGGCATAGAAACAACCTAAGTGTCCATTGATGGGTGAATGGAATATTCCACACAATGTAACATTAGCCATAAAAAATTAGGAAATCCTGCCATTTGTGAAAACATAGAAGATCCTGGAGAGAGAGCATTTTGTTAAGTGAAATAAGTCAGACAGAGTAGGACTAATACTGTATGACCTGACTTACATGTGAAACCCAAAAAAATCAAACTCAGAAACAAACCGTAGATGGTGGTTACCAGGCCATGGATGTGGGAAGTAGATGAAGGTGGTCAAAGGGTGCAAACTTCCAGTTATAAGATGAATAAGTTTGAGGATTTATTGTACAGAATGGTGATGATAGTTAACAATACTGTATTATACAAGGGCTGTCCAGAAAAAATCCAGCCATAAATGCCTGTTTTTCATTTTACATAGCTGTATAATTTCTGGACAGCCCTTATATGAGAGCGGATCTTAAAAGTTCCCACCACAAAAAGAAAAATGGTAACTGATTTGATGGATATGCTAACAAACCTTATTGTGGTAATCATTTGACAATATATATGTAATGTATATCAAATCATCATAAAATACACCTTAAATTTATACAATGCTTTATGTTAATTATATCTCAATAAAGCTGGAAAATACAAAGGGCATCTGTTGTTGACAGTAAAAAAAACAAAAGCAAAACAAGTATTATAGCATTCAAAATAACTACTACCCACACTTTCTTTGGGTATCTCTGGAATTTATTTTTAACTTGTTTTTTTTCTACCATAGATCCTGCTATTAATTTCAAAGATTTGTTATCTGTGGTATATATATCTCACAGAACGTATATAAATGTCAGAGTAGTCATCTGCAGAAAGGTTAGTAAACTTTTAAGATATATTTTTAAAATAGCAGTATTATTAGACTGTGGATAACTTTGAGTGTTTTACACCAGATATAAGTTTTGATATCATTTTATAAGTGACATAATTTTATGAATAGTTTCCTTTTTTAAGGTGGATTAACTTTATGTACTCACAAGCAATCTGCATATGAATTTGTTCTTCTTCGCCTTACATGGGCTTCTATAAATATGCCCTTTCCAGAGTCAAAAGTTTATTACCAAAGAATAGTTTTTTATTAAGAACCTTCAATGATTACTATTATTTCTAATTCATATACCATATTTTAGAGTTTCTGAATCTTTTGAACTTTGTGGAAAGACTTTTCTGTAATTAGTTTATGAATATTCCAACAATGATTTGCTTTCAGTGTATTCACGTAAGCCAACGATTAGTTATACTAGTTATACCCTTTGCTCCTTCCTGGTTATATCCTCCTTTCTCTTCCATGTCAGGTTCAGGTCAGGTAACCACTGACCTGTCTAGTATTTAATGTGCTTCCTTGCTTTTCTTTTTAATTTACCTTTTAATTAAGTTTTATGGTTATTCTCTAAAGTATTTTCTGGTTCCCTATTGATGGACATTTAGGTTGTTTCCTTTTTTTTTCCATGTTTATAAACTTCTGTTAGGAACTTTTTTTTACATATATCTTTACCTTTTTGTAGTAATACATCTGTAGGACATAATCTATGAAATGGAATTGCTGTGTCAAAGGATATTAATGTTTTACATTTTGATGGATTTTGCCATATTGTCTTTGAAGCAGGTCATGTAAATTGATCCTTTCTTTTCAGTGTGCAATTAGAAACAGCTTTCAGTGCAGCAGAGTTTTTACCCATTATGTACGTATTAAGTAGAAATAAAATATATTATGGAAATTTGAAAGTAATGAAATCATGAAAAGTTTTTTTGCCAAGCAAAGCTTAATTTAGAAGCGAAAAGAACGAGTATTCTGTACCTATAGAGGAATGGGAGCTCGCTGATTGATGATAGCATTAGTGAAGAAAGAAACTTCCTATGTCATTGTAACTCATTACTTTCTATATCAGCATCAGTCAACATTATAACTATTAATGTTGAAATCTCTACCAACATTATTCGTCTCCTGCTATGAAACTTGCCAATGTTAGAAATTCTGATAGAAGAGATACTCTAACCCCTGGGAGCCAAAGTTCTTTTCATTTACATCATAGTTTATTGGCTTTGTGTTATAAACGTCTTAAAGATCTTAACTGAATTTCAGACAGTGTTTGAGAACTTGTTTTTATTCCAAAAAAATGTGAGATCAGTTGGATAGTAGAGATTATACACATTGCCTTGTCAGTGCTTACTCTCTAATTTCAATTTCTTACTCTAGCTAAATAGCAGCATCCATCTCATTGGAATTATTATTTTTTTTTATATTAATGTTTAGTTTTTTGTTTTGTTTGTACAATATAGAATAAATGAAAAAAATTATTTTTCAGACATTAACTTTGCCTGGAAAAACATTATTCTTGCGGGACTTAGGCTCGATCGAAGTGTCTTGTGTGTCCTGTTTATTCCCCTATTCCTAGTGCCAGAACTGTGGCTGGTACATAGTAGGTGTTTGGTATTTGCTAAACAAATGTAATAGGCTCATAGAAAGTACTTAGTTAAACAGATATAACTTTATCATATTTTAAATATATCTTCCTTGTATTTATATTTTCTCTCTGACTAAATTTAATTAATAATATGAGCGTGTTCACATTTGGAGGATCATTTATTTATCTTTATTCTCCCTTTTTTATAAGTTTCAGCAGATATTTGAGTACATCCTTACTCTACAATGAGTTTTATGCAGTTTAGTTGCTAACACAATGTCTGCCCTCCAAATAGTTATGAATACAGTTCAAAACATAATCTTTGGAAAGTATACCCTCTGAAAGTTTCTCATTAAGTTTCTTTGTCAGGGGAAGCCGGGATGCTCAGTGGGTTCAGCACTCGCTTTGCAGTCCCAGGGTCTGAGGATCAAATCCCAGCCCCAGCCCCTGTGGACCCATATGCAGAACTGGGGTGTGCTTCCCATGTGAGTGGCCCCCGCCCACCCGTGTGAAATGAAACCTTGTCAAAAACTGATGACATACAATTATAGAGACTATTCTGGGCTCTCCCCTTTTTCTTTGTCTCTCTGTCAAAAATGATAACATAAATGTTTTTTTAAAAGTTTCTTTGTCAGTAAACTAACAAATTATTTTTGATGTAAATTACTGTGTACTATTTGATGAATTTTTGTGTTGTTAATTTTTTTGCAGATTTTACAGATTATACAGTTTCAACCAGATGCAGCACACCAAATATCTCAGCAAGTGGGTTGGCAGGACACTTTTGTTAGGCTTTTTTTTAAAGCAAATTTTGAAAATGGAAATACTCTCCATAAGCACAATAGGGCTGTCTTAATGAAAGACAATGATAAAAATATATCAGCTGAAGATACTAAGAGGAACTTTGATGAAAAGACAGATCATGAAAAGATCAACTCCTTTGCTTCAGCTAATGTGTCTTTAGATCAGTGGAGTTTGGAGGATAGACACTCTCTAAATTCAAGCACAGCATTATTTCAAGAAGATAGCTTTGTGGGAGAATTGTCTTTCAAATCAGAAAATCAAGAAGAATTTTGGCACAGTAATCCTTCACATTTGAGTTTAGATTTGAGTGGAATTGACTCATGTGAACTGAGTGATAGTGGAAGTCAAATGCCAGACAGCTTGCCTAGCACACCATCCCCAATAGAGTCTACCAAATCGTTTTCTGTGCAGTCTGACAAAGAATGCAGCATCGCAAGTGATATGGGCTTTAGTGATGACATCTCTTTACTTGAAAGCCAAGAGGTAAAATACTTATATGTCCAATTAAGTCCAAAAACGCAGTTTTTATTTTCATGTCTATTATATACTTCTAATTCCTAGAATTGTGTACTTGTTAATAATTTCATATTCATGTTCTAAGTGTCATGAGCCTAAAACATGAGAAGCCTCTGTCACTAAATTGAGAAAGTCTTGGGAGCAAAGCCAGTGTCTTATTGTTCTGTCTCTAGGATCTACTTAGTAAAATTCCAAGTTCATTCAGACATTTTAATAATATGTTCAAGAATTGCAGTCAGTATATAAGTACTGATCACTAAGCAGATTGCACCACTAGAGCTCCGCAGTCAGTATTGTATATATGATGACTCTTATTATGTGCTTTTAACTCTTTCTCTCTCAATAATTTAATATTACTGTCTATTTTTTATAGAGATGTGAGGAGGAGCTTCTTCAATTACTGACAAATATTTTGAACTATATAATGTGTAAAGGACTAGAAAAGTCTGATGATGATACTTGGATTGAACGGGGACAAGTGTTTTCAGCACTAACTAAATCAGGAATATCTAGTGAGCTACTTCGACCATCAGATGAGATAAAACTAATGTAAGCATTCAGGTGGTGATTTCCACTCTCCTTTTGGAGTGGGCAGGAGTATAAAAACAATATTTGTTATTGAACATTTATTCTGTATTCATTGGGTATAGAGAAAGAAAAGGAAAAACTTTGTGCTTAGCCCTTTTCTGTTGCCATTTTAGTAGGATGTAGAGGGACTAACTATATAGTAGGATATAGGGGGCAAAACTAACTCCAATGTGAAGAGTTTTAAATCTTAAATTAAGTTGGGTTTTACGTGATTATTCTTTGTTGTTTAAATTGTTTTCTGCAGTATCTAAGCACTTGGTGTGTTATTCTACATTCTTGTCCAAATTTGAGTGTTTCCATGCTAAGGAAGAGAATAGTGTTTTCATGAAAATTACTTCTCTAAGGCATTGGGTTTGCTGCATATGGTAGATAATATAGCACACTATAAGAGAATTACTTTTTTTTTTTTTCCGTAGAACTAGACACTGTAAGACATAATAAGGCTTTCATTCTAACTTTCCAGTTTCATCTTTTAAAAGTATCTTGTGAATTATTTTCATAGCTTCTTTACAGTTAACAGGTATATTAAAAATAGAAACACTAAAGATTAAAATGTTGCTTCATTGTTATAAAATTTTGTCCAAATGTTTTATGATACCTGTGAGGGTATCTTTGGAGATACAATCCTATTAATAAATAAATGGTTGTTTTTTTTCATGTCCTACTATTTTCCTAAACTTAAAATGGTTTTAAGAGACCTTCATTTTACATTTAGTTTGCTACAGAAGATGTTAGAATGGGTAGTCACAGAAAACAGAGAAGCCAAAACTAATCCAGTGATTGCTGAAAATGCCTTTCGACTCTTGCTGATGGTACAAGACTTTCTGCAGTCAGAGGGACTAGTTAATTCGAACATGTGGACTGAGAAGGTGCAGTAATATCTCTTTGAAATTGTTTCTTTGGTAATGAAAACTTTTTAATAAAGGAATTTTGTGCCCCCTCTTTTAAGAAGATATATAGATTGCTTTTTAAATTAAATTTATTGGGGTGACATTTGTTAATAGAATTATATAGGTTTCAAGTGTTTAATTATATCATGTATATATTGCATTGTGTGTTTACTACTCAAAGTCAAATCTCCTTCTGTCACCATATATTTGACCCCTTTACCCTCTTCTAACACTCCCTTCTCAACCCTTACCATCTGGTAACCACTATACTATTGTCTGTATTTATGAGTTTTTGTTTGCTTGTTTATCTTGTTTGTTTGTTGCTTTCAGTTTCATATTCCATATATGGGTGAAGTCATGTTTCTCAACTTGTTCTGTTTTGCTTAGCATAATAATCTCAAGACCCATCCGTGTTGTTGCAAATGGCAGTATTTCATCTTTTCTTGTGGCTGAATAATATTCCAATGTATATACTTGTATGCACCACATCTTTATCCAGTCATTTATCCAGTCCTATTGAAGGACACTGGTTGTTTTCATGTTTAGGCCACTGGAAATAATGCTGCAATGAACATAGACGAACATTAATATTTTATCAAGGAGGCATCAAATATATGGGGATGGAAAGAGAGCTGATTCTAGGTGGTGAGCACATAATGCAATGCATAGACAATGTAATGTAGAATTGTACACCTGGAAACAATGTAATTGTTATCAACCAATGTCATCCCAATAAATCTAACAATTAAATAAAATTTAAAAACAATAAAAATAAATATTTTTTATTATTAAAAAAATGTAACCAGATGCAATAAACTATGGATAAGATATGATAGTCACAGATTTTGTTAGCTGTTATTAGGATACATCTTTGGTGTCTACTAATTGCACATTGAACTAGTTTTGAAATATTTATAATTTGTATTACTGTGGGGAGAAATCATCATCGGTAGATTAAAGAACTGAATGTTTTCCTTTTTCATTTTTTTCCTTTGTGATAGCTTTTAGAGGATATGATGCTACTCTTCGACTGTTTGTCAGTTTGGTATTCAGAAAGTCCAGGATTGGTAAAAATTTTTCAAATTCAAATCCAGTTGCTGCTAGGATTTATTGGAAGGGGTAATTTGCAGGTTTGTCAATTCTCTCATATTATTTTCTGTACTTGCATGCAGTATAGCAATTATTTTGTGTGAAAACTAAATGATAATATGTTTCCAGTATTGTAATTTTATTCCCAAAATATCTATGAATTCATCCTAGTTTCAGTTTTGTGAGATTAGAATGATGCTTAAAAGGCAGCTAATTATTTCTTCCTGATGTTAGCATTGTGCTAGGTTTCCAAAATAAGAGAAACAAAATATGGACTTGAAGAATATATATTATTTCTATTTTAAATTAAAAAGTTTAAAGGTTGGAAAAGTTCCATGTGTAGTGTAGTCTGTTCGCGTTATATTTACATTGGATACTTGTTATTACTGGGGTTGGATTGATTAGTCATGTACATATATCCCATAGTTATTTACCTGGCCCTTTTTATTTTCTTTTGATATTGAAATTTTAAGTACTTGGGGTTAAGGGGTCTCTCAGTGAAAATGGTTTCTAATATGCATAATAAACTTGCTATAATATTGATAAGATCATGATGAGGTTAAAATTCTGCAGGGTTTCTCTGTTTTAGAAAAGCCATACTTTCCAATAGATATTTTTTTTCTGACCTTAAAAGTAACACATGCTGTTTTTGAGAAATACACAATGGCATAAAGAAGAAAGTAAGTAACTCATTCATTATTTCATAGCTTAAAAGAAAACAATTGTAAATATTGTAGTATTTTTCTCTATGCATATATTTTTTCAGATGATTGAAATCATATTTTTTTATAATTTTGTGTTCTTTCTCAGAATTATATCAAACTCATTTCCCCATGTTGCTAACTTTTTAAAGATAACTTTTTTCATAATCTTAAAGGTAACACATGTTCATTGTAGCAAACCTGGAAAATGTAGAAAAACTATCAAAAGGAGAAGCTGGGATGGCTCAGTGGGTTAAGCACTCGCTTTGTAGCCCCAGGGTCCAAGGATTGAGTCCTGGCCCTGGCTCGTGGAAACCCATATGCTGAACTGCAGTGTGCTTCCCATGTGGGAGGCCCCCAGTTCAGCCCTCATTTTGCAGTACATGGAAGGCCCCTGGCCCAGTTCTCACCCTGCATGGCCCCCCACCCACCTGTGTGGAACAAACTGTGTCAAAAACTAATGACATATATCTGTGGACTTCTCTGTCTCTCTCTGTCTCTTTATCTTTGTCAAAAACAAATCTTTTTTTTTTTTTTAAAGAAAAAACTATAAAAAAAATGGGCATTCTGATATATGGATGGTGTAAATTTAGATTGTAGATCCTTTTAAATGCAATTTGAAAATATATGAGCTAAAAACTTAAAAAAAATAATTATACTCTTTGTTTAGTAATTCTCTGAAACTAAGGTAGTAATATAAAATACCAATGATATTTGTATACATTGATTTTCATTGTAGTATTCTTTCCTCTACCTAGAAGTAGAATGAAGATAGATTTTTTTGACTTTTTCATTAAGATTAGCCTGATGGCTATTCAAGCAGTTGCAGCAAGTGTGCTGGATAGTTACTTATTTTAGATATCAGTACTCTATTTTGTTCCATTTACATTCTCCCTTGGTTTTTCTGCTTGATGAAATTTCACTACATAAGATGTCTATTTGTTTAATTTGTTCAACTTGAAATATCCACTGCCTGTCCTATAGTAGGGCTCTATATATACTTGTTAAATAAATGAGCACAGCACCTACATATAACAATGATCCTATCTACCAGCAGTCAGTGGTGTAAAACATTTCTCACTAGCTAGTTCTTTAATTTCATTCTTTCAGAAATCAAAACATCCCTGAGGTTGTGCATTTTAAAGTCTAGGAAAGGACTCTCTTCCCTTAACAGAGTTTTAAATAGAGCTGCCTGAAAATGAGTCTGGCTAGCAAAAACTTCTTTTGTGTGGTTAACAAATTCGAGGATTGAAGGGAGGAAGGTTAAAAAAAAAAACCCCAAACGGTTATTTTTTCTTTTCAATATATTCATTCTTAACCCTAATACATTTTGGATCTTTCAAGTAAGTTTATTTATACCCTCAAATGTTTTGTTTTTGCCCTCAAAATTAGCTGAAATTGCAGTTTAACTCTTCGTTGTCTGTAAATTTCTTCCCTAGAGGCAATTTTTTCATTTTTGAGAACAAATAATGATCAGATGGAGCTAGTTGTGGACTGTAGGGAGGGTGGTTTAGTGTTTGGAAGCCACAGTGGTGAAGAGTAGCCAATACAACATTGCTCTTGTGCATGGGCTCATTGTGGTGCAAAAGCATCAGCCTTTTGGTCCATTTTCCTCTTCTGCTTCACAGATTCTTTTAAACTGAGCAGACTGAAATAGTACAATCCAGTTATTGTGATACCCTTATCCTTGTAATCAATCATCAGGATACCCTCCATATCCCAAAACACAGTAGCCATTATTTTTTCAGCTGATTGAGACACCTTGAACTTCTTAGGAGGTGGTATGCCCTTTTCATGCCATTGCATGAACTGCTTTGACTCAGGCTCATAATGATGAACCCAAGTTTCATTTCCTTGATCTTTTGTTTTCTCTGCAGAGGTCCAAAAACTGTTGTTAAAACTAGACGCGCTGTTGTTTTTGAAGCAGCATGAGCATTCACAGTACTCATCTTGCTCTGATTTTTGACATTCTTAGATGCTGATGGAGAATATTCAAAATGGTTATAGGTGATACTACAACCATTTCTGCTTGAATACAAAGCTGTTTTGTATTCAATCTGGCATATTCCACTACAAGTTTACAACTTTTTTTGACAGTGTCCGAGGGAGTGGCCTCAATAGAGCATCCTTTAATCGACCCTCTGCCTTGCTTGAAATGGCTGTGCCACTATAACCATGGATTTCCCAGGACACCAGTCTCCGTAAACCACTACCATGTCCTCTCAAATGGTTTGAGGTGCTTTCCCTTGTTTTGTGAGGAACTTAATAACAGTGCAAAATTTTATTTTACCTATATTTGGGGTTTTATTTATGTTTGACATGCTTCTTTGGTGATATCTGAAAGAACATGGATGCAAGTTGGCTGAAATTGGGCACATATACTAATAATAACTCACACAATCAAACGGTGCACTAGCCACTCCTACCTCATCGATAACCCACCTCACCGATACCCGCCCCCCGTTCCATGAATTTAATGACCTTCCTTTGTAGTATTAGCTAATAACCATTATTTTAAGTATTAGGAAATTTTACATAGATGCCCAGATTTTTCCAGCTTATCTCTAAAGTGGGACTGTCAGATATACTGCATTGATTTAGATGCATTATATGGTCTCTATTGTATTTGGGTCCCTACTCCTCTGGTTGTCTTAGCTCAGCCTGTGGTCATTCTCATCACTGATGCACATGGAATCACTAAAGAAGCTTTTTATAAATACCTTTGTGGGATATTACCCATAGTAATTAAATCAGAAAAGGGCAACTACGGTATCAATATATTTTTTTAAATTTTATCAGGTGACCCTAACACAGTACTCTTTATGATGGGGGGAATTATATCAATGTGTGTGTAGTGTGTGTTTGTATCCAAAATTAAGGCAGTGGTCAAATAAATTATTTTGTATTTATTAAAGGTATCTTTGTACTTCTAAATAATTTTAAAATTATTATGTTAATTTAAAAACAAAGCACTGCATATTCTATTTTTTTAATGAACAGTATTTTTAAAAGCATATCAAAAAACTCCAGAATATCAACATTGATATTTCCTGGATTATGAGAAAATGTATGACTTTTTTTTGTATTGATATGTTTGTTGGCCTCTATTAGAATTAATCTGCTTTATTCAGATGCAATAACTAAAGTGAAGGGGTTTAGGGAAAATCTGAGGAGGATAGGGAAGTTTCATTAGTAGAAGCTAAAGTTAAAAGTAGAAGAGTTAGTTTTGAGCCATCTTAGAGATTCTTCCCTCCAATGCTGTTTGCTTCTTTAAGGCTTGCATGAAAAGAGTGCTGAGGTCTCTTTCTTGTTGTCTTGGTCTGCAAAGACCTGTGCATACAGCTTAGACCAGCTTTTGGCACAGATACATTCTTTTTTTTAAAAATATTTTATTTATTTATTTATTTTTAACAGAGAGAGAGAGAGAGAGACAGAGACAGAGACAGAGACAGACAGAGACAGAGACAGAGAGAAGAGAGAGAGGAGAGAGAGAGAGAGAGAGAGAGAGAGAGAGAGAGAGAGAGAGAGAGAGAGAGAGAGAGAGAGAGAGAGAGATACAGAGACAGAGAGAGAACTGAACTGGGCGAGCTCCCAGTTCAGCATATGGTTCCGCACGGGCTGGGGCTAGGATTCGATCTCCAGTCCCCGGCGCTGCATAGTGAGCGTTTAACCCACTGAGCCATCCCGGCTTCCCCTAGATACATTCTTGAGGTGATGTCAGGTTCTAATTTTTTTTTTCTCTTGCTTTTCTTTATTTAAAAAATAATAAGATCCAAAATTGGGATATAGGGTCAAGGGAGAAGAAAACACTTTATATCATTTTTCCTGCTTGGTTTTAAGGCTTAGATCTTTCGCCTAGTAAAAGTAGGCACATTTGTGTCCTATTTTGCCTTTTGTATATTGGGGTTTAAGGTCAAAGCTTAGTAATAATACAGAGTATTCCTTTGCTTGGGTTTGTTTCCTGAATATGTATTTTCCGTAGAAATTTTCCTTAGAAACTTTAAGAGTAGATTTTTGATCAAGGACTTGGGTCTCCTATGTACCTGTCCTTTATATGTCAGAATGCTTTTGATTCCAAATAACAAAAACATCAACTCAAATTGATTTTGTTAAGATTTTTTAGCTTATATAATTGAAAATTCCATGGTTAGATGAATTTAAAGCATGATTCAATCAAGGCTCTAGTTCTGTTTATTTGCTGTTCTCACAGCACTGCAGGTTTTGTTACTGTCCAGTATAATAAAAATAATGTCTCCTTCCCAGGCAAAAGTCAGGCATGCTTACTGCCAATATAAAAGATTTCAGTTTCTTATGCTCAAGGTTCCTCTTCTGTAATGCAACCACTGTGTGTGCAGGCATCATCTAGTCCTGTTTGTCTCTCATCATGGGAATTGCAGTTTGGGGAACCAGGGTAAAGACAGACTTTCTGGCTATTGCTAATGCCATAGTTCTTTGTCTGTGACCCAGAAGTCTCATATCTTCTACCATTATCTATTAAACTGTGATAGGCTTGTTAGCTTGGAGGTGAGGTAAATTCTAAGACCCTTCATAGTGCTTGACTGTTAGTTATGTGAACGTTCTAAATTTACACTGATAAGGCTATCCCTGAATGAGTCACTGTGAAAGACAATAATGTGAGTTGACTGAAAGATGAATTACCTGAACCAGTCACTATCGCAAGGGATTGGATACATTTTTTGGCTTATTTATGGCCTTTAGAACTTATTGGAACTAGAGATGGATTCATCTCCCTATCTTTACAGACTCGTAAAAAGAAGTGTTATGGTTGTTGGGGTGATTACTGTATTTTTCGCTCCATAAGACCCACCTGACCTGCCTGGACCCGCTCTCTTTCCATGCAGTCCCTGCTTTCTGATCTGGCTGCAGGCTTCCCCATGGCATCATTAAGGTCCCCAACGTGCACTCTTCTTTGCAGTATTCACTCCATAAGACGCACACACTTTCCCTCCACTTTTTTGGGGGTAAAAAGTGCGTCTTATGGACCGAAAAATACGGTAATTATCCACTACAACTTTTTCATTCCAAATGAAATGTGTGTTACTTTTATCATTTGTTTAAATAAAAATAAAATACTTCAAGAAGAGCCAGAGACCTTTTGCTATCACTAAATGTTGGTTTTATTCTGTTGTTTCTTATCTATTATCCTCCAGGTTTGTGCAGTGGCATCAGCTAAGCTAAACACTCTTCTTCAGACCAAAGAGATTGAAAATCAAGATGAAGCATGTTATATTTTAGGGAAGCTGGAACATGTTCTAAGTCAGTCAGTCAAGGAACAGACGGAAACCTACTCATTTCTGATTCCCCTTGTTCGTACCCTGGTTTCCAAAATTTATGAGCTTCTCTTCATGGATTTGCATCTGCCTTCCTTACCTTTTACAAATGGTAGCGCCTCATTTTTTGAAGATTTTCAAGAATATTGCAGTTCAAGTGAATGGCAAGTTTACATTGAAAAATATGTAAGTTTTGTCTTTTTTGAATGAAAATTTTCTAAATTATTTTTTATGAAAGTATATATTAAATTATATATATATATATATTTTATAAGATTATACCTTATATGAAGCAGTATGAAACCCATACATTTTATGATGGTCATGAGAACATGGCACTTTATTGGAAGGATTGTTATGAAGCCTTAATGGTGAATATGCATAAAAGAGACCGGGAAGGAGGAGAAAGCAAACTCAAGTTTCAGGTAAAAATTTTTAAATGCTTTAAGGATCTAGTTTTGTTTGTTTGTTTGCTTGCTTTTAAGATTTATTGTTTGAGAAAAGATGAGAATAAGAGAGAGAGAGAAGTGGGGAGGGCCTAGAGCAGTCGCCATTAGTTGTATATCATTATTTGTGATACGGTTTCATTCCATACAAGTGTATATGGGGCTGCGTGGGCCAAGAACCAAGCCAGGGGCCTCCCACATGGGAAGAGAGAATCTTTACCACTGAACCATCCTGGTGATTATTAGTTAACACTGTAGTTCAGCATATGGGGTTTAATGGACTGGGGCCAGCAATTGAACCCAGACCTTGCAGTTGCAAGGAAAGTGCTTAACTACTGAGCTATCCCAGCATCCCTCCAGGCTCTAGTTTTTTAATGTTGATTTCATTCATTTAATATTCAAATAAGAGGAATAATAAGTCTTACCATTGAAAACAAATAATATTTTCTACTATTTATCTGAAAATTATTTCAGAATTGGAAGAAAAACATTGATTAGTAAATTCATATTAAAATCTCTTACACGTAGTGATTATGTAAATAGTCTATTAAGCTGATAGTAGATATCTCTGAGGAGTCTGTACAAATCACTGCTTAGAGGGAAATTTTTTTTTTTTAATTGCTTTTGACACAGAGATACAGAGACGGAGGCAGATAGAAGTGGGAGAGTCCAGAACAGTCTCCATAGTTGTACATCATTGGTTTTTCCACATAGTTTCATTCCACAGGTCTGCACAGGGCAAGAACTGGGCCGGGGTCTCACCCTGGTGAGAACCAAGCTGGGGCACTCCCCACTTCAGCATATGGGTCTGCCAGGGCCGGGATTCGATCCTCAGTCCCTGGAGCTGCAAAGTGAGCGCTTAACCCACTGAGCCATCCTGGCTTCCCCCTAGAGGGAAATTTATAGCATGAAATATTTATATTAGAAAAGAAGAAAGGCCTCAAATTAATACCTTGTTTCTAACCTAATCTAAATTGGTTTCTAAATAAGAAACTATTATAATAAACAGTAGAAATTAATGAAATTGAAAGCAGAAAAACAGAAAATCAATCAAATTGATAGCTCTTCAGAATATCAACAAAATTGATAAATTTCTAGTCAGATTGACAAAGCAAAGAAAAAGAAAAGTAAAACTTACTTATACCAGGAATGAAAGGAGAGGTGTCACTATTGACTTTGTAGACATCAACAAGCCAATAAAGGACATCTACAAACCAATCTATGCATGTAAATAAGTTGGTATAAATACAATGGATTAATTTCTTGATAAATACTAATTTCTAAAAGTAATTCATTAAGTAGATAGCCAGAATAGTTCTCTATTAAAGAAATTGAGTTTAAAGTTAAAAACCTTTTAAAGGGGCAAATTTTAGGCCCAAGCTGTTTCACTGGCAAATTTTACCAACCATTTAATAGAGAAATTCCACCAATTTGTCATCGTTTACTCATAAAATAGAAAAGTGAGGTCACTCCCTAACTCAATTACATGAGGGCAATCTCACCCTTATACTGAAACCATACAAAATGTACAAGAAAACTACAGACCAGTATTCCCAAGGGACATAGGTGCAAACCAAATTCAACAATATATAAAAAAAAATTTTATATTACAACCAGGTAGAGTTTTTCTTGGGAATGCAGACTGGTTCAGCATTTGATAATCAATCAGTCAATATAATGGACCACATTAATAGATTTTCTAAGAAAAACTACATGATCTTATCAATAGATGCAGAAAAAGTATTTGAAA
Source organism: Craseonycteris thonglongyai (assembly GCA_004027555.1). Lineage (NCBI taxonomy): Eukaryota > Metazoa > Chordata > Mammalia > Chiroptera > Craseonycteridae > Craseonycteris > Craseonycteris thonglongyai. The sequence goes on along the minus strand of PVKE010007337.1, from coordinate 31,750 downwards.
AAAATTCAACATCCATACTTGATCGAAGCTCTCAGCGAACTAGGAATAGAAGAGAACAGTCTATATTTCTATAGAAGTCCTACAACTAACTTGATTTTTTTTTTTAGATTTATTTTATTGATTTTTGACAGAAACAGAGACAGAGAGAGACAGAGAGAAGTGGGAGGGCCCAGAGCAGTCTCCATAGTTGACATTAGTTTTCCATATAGTTTCACTCCACAGGTGGGCACAGGGCTGTGCAGGGCAGGAACTGGGCTGGGAGCCTCCCACATAGGCCTGGGCAAGAAGTGAACTGGGGGCACACCCCAGTTCAGCATGTGGGTCTGCATAGGCTGAAGCCGGGATTCGATCCTCGGTTTCCAGGGCTTCAAAGCGAGCACTTAACCCGCTGAGCCATCCCAGTTTTCCCTAACTTGATTTTAAAGGTGAAAAATTGAGTGCTTTTCTGCAAGATATAGAACTAGACAGTCCTAGCAAATGCAATAATAGAAAAAGAAAAAAAAAATTTACATTGGGAATAAAAAAACAAAACTGTTTGCAGATAATATGATTACGTATGTAGAAAATTCTAAGGAATCTACCAAAAATTGCCTGTAATTAATGAGTTTATCAACATTGTAGTACACAAGACCAGTACACAAAATTTAACCTTATTTTTGTGTATTAAGCATTTTTGCAATGAATTGAAACTTTAAAAAATATTATTTACAGTAAATAAATAAATGAAATACTTGGGTATCAACTTAACAAAGCCATTACATGACTCATATGCTAAAAACTACAAAACTGGTGAAACAAATTAAAGACCAAATAAAAACGCATGTTTATTCTTTAACATAAATATCTTTTTGCTTAGTAATTTTCTTAAATTTAAAAAATTGCAAATGAATTATAGCTAGAATCATAAAGAAAATGATTAATATATCATAAGAAAATCCTGTTGGTTACTAGCTTCTTTCACTGTGTGAGTTTTAAAAAAATGTAATTTCATTCATTTTGTTGTTAAATTTATTGGGCTGACATTAATTGATATCAATTACGTTGTTTCCTGGTGTACAATTCTGCAATACATTGTCTATACATTGCACTATGTGCTTCAAAACCCAGAATCAGCTCACTTTCCATCACCATATGTTTGATTCCCCCTCCCTACTCCCCCATTACCCTCAGGTAACCACTAACCTGTTGACTGTGTCCATGAGTCTTTGTTTCTTTGTTCCTTTCAGTTTTATATTCCACCTATAATTGAGGTCATATGTTTCTTGATTGTTTCATACTGACTTATTTTGCTTAATAAGATGTTTTCAAGGTCTGTCCATGTTGTCACAAATCACTGTATTTTATCTTTTCTTATTGCTGAGTAGTATTCAATTGTATATATGTACCACAACTTCTTTATCCAGTCATCTATCAAGAGGACACTTTGGTTGATTCCACGACTTAGCCACCATGAACAGTGCTGCGATGAACATCGGGGTACCTGTATCTTTTTGGATTAAGGTTTTCAGGTTTTTTGGGTAGACACCCAGGAGAGGGATTGCTGGGTCATATGGCAATTCCATTTCTTATTTGTTTGAGGAATCTCCACACTGCCTTCCACAGTGGTTGTAACAATTTACATTCCCACCAGCTCACTGCATGATTTTATTGGGTCAGATTTAAAAAATTTTAAATGTACCTGTAAATAAATATATAATTCAGTAATATTATTCATTGGTGTTTTTTTCAGGAGTATTTTGTGGAGCCCTTTAATCGAAAAGCACGCCAAGAGAACCTGAGGTATAATAATATGCTTAAACAACTTAGCAGTCAACAGTTAGCCACTCTGAGATGCTGGAAGGCATTACAGCTCTATCTTACATGTGAAAGGGGACCTTGGGCTGAAAGGTAGTTTATCATTTATCAAATACCCTTTTTTGTTTAGAACTCTGGTCTAGAACTTTTTAAGCCAGTGGCCTCTTTAATCCAATTTTAAAGAATGTTTAATATATAAAAGAATGTGGGATGTGGGAGAAATGGGGGAAGTGAGTATATGTTTATTAATTTTTTTAATGAATCATGAAGTTATATATTTTTTCTCTGTAATATTATGCATCCTTTAGAATCAGGCTTACAGTTTTTAAGAACATGGAAGAATGCTAATGCAGTCATATTAAATTTTTTAAAATTAAGGTTCAAAATATATGTAATATTATCAAAGTATTTAAAATACAGAGATTGAGACCAAAAAGAAACACACTCAACTGTTACCAGTGAGGATATGTGGAAACCAAATAAACAATCTCAGAAAGACGTTACTGGCAGAGATTGTAATCACAGGCCACATACTTATTTGGCTGCAAAATGAATATTAAAAAGCATATGAATTTTAAAATCCAAGTGAATATCTTTTCCCATTCAGTAGGTTGTTGTTTCTTTTTGTGGATGGTTTTCTTCTCTGTGCAGTTTTTAATTTGATGTAGGCTCATTTGTTTACTGTTGCTTTTGCCTCCCTTGCCCAAGGAGTTGTATCCAATATTAGGAGCAATGTCAAAGGGTTTACTGCCTGTGTTTTCTTCTAGGAGTTTTATGCTTTCAAGTCTTACATTTAAGTCCTTAATCCATTTTGATTTTACTTTTGTATATGGTATAAGAAAGTGGTCCAATTTTATATTTTTGCAATTTTTCCCCCAAAACTACTTATTGAAAAGACTGTCTTTCAATAAGATGACTTTCCAGAAAGTGAAATTTGTTATGTTCTGGCTTTTAAAAGGCGAAATACAAATAAATTTTATAATTTATCTAAAAAAAAAAAAAGACTGTCTTTTATTTCATTGTATATCCTTGTGTATAATTGACCATATAAGCAAAGATTTAATTTTGGGCTGTCTGTTCTATTCTGGTGCTCTATATATATGTTTTTTTGCTAACACCTTGCCATTTTGATTGTTAAAGCTTTATAGTATAATTTGATATCAGGGAGAGTGATACCTCCCACTTTGTTTTTTCTTAAAATTTCTTTGGCTGTTTCTGTATCTGTGTAAATTTTTGAATTAGTTGTTTTAATTTTGAGAAGGATGCCATTAGCATTTTAATAGTGATTGCATTCAATCTGTATTTTTTTAAGTAATATTTAAAATATGAAATAAAATAAATAAGGAACTCATATAGCTTAACACCAAAAAACAAACAAACAAAAACTCCACAAACATTTCAATTAAAAAATGGTTAGAGGACCTAAATAGATATTTCTCCAAAGAGGATATACAGATGGCCAACACATGTATGAAAAGATGCTCAGCATTACTCGTTATCAGGGAAATGCAAATTAAAACCACAATGAGCTATCACCTCACACCTGTTAGAGTGGCTGTGGTCAGTAAATCAACAAATAAGTTCTGGTGAGGATGTGGAAAAAAGCCATCATACACTATTGGTTGGATTATAAGTTAGTGCAGCCACTATGGAAAACATTATAGGAGTTCTTAAAAAAATTAAAAGTAGATCTGCCTTACGATGCAGTAGTTTCACTCTAGGTATTTATCCAAAGAAAACAAAATCACTTAATTCAAAGATATATGTGCCCCTATATTCATTGCAGCGTTACTGTCAATAGCCAAAATATGGAAGTAACCTAGATGTCCACCAGTAGATGAATGAATAAAGAAGATGTGAAATATTAACATGCATATATAAATTAAATATTATTCAGCAATGTAAAAGAATAAAATCTTGCCATTTACATTGACATGGATGGACTAGTTTAGAGGACTTAGAGGGTATTATGCTACCGTGTTTCCCCAAAAGTAAGACATGCCCCAAAAATAAGACCTACTTACAGTTTTGCCTCTTGCTGAAATACGTGTAAGGCATTCTCCCGAAAATAAGACTTAGCGCATCTTTGGGAGCAAAAATTAATATAAGACACTGTTTTATTTTCAGGGAAACAGGGTAAGACACTGTCTTATTTCCGGGGTAACAGGGTATAAGACACTGTCTTATTTTTGGGGAAACAGGGTAGGTTAAATAAGTCATACAAGGAAAGACAAATACCAAATAATTTCACTTATGTGAGTAATCTAAAAATATAGAATAAATGAATGAATAAAACAAAATAGAAATACAGACACATTGATATAGAAGAAGCTGATGGTTGTCAAAGGGGAAGAGATTGGGGGATGAGAATAAAAAAAGAATGGAGAGACAAAAAATAAAATAAGTTAAAAAAAAACTAGTATCTTGCACAATGAAACACAAAGGAGTTACAGATGTCAAGTGGATGACAGGATCTTATTTGTTTGTAAAAATAAAGGATGTGTCCGTTTTATCACATTCAGATTTTTTTCTTTAAAAATGTTCATTAACCACACATTCTGTGAAGTTATTATAGAATAGGCTGCGCTGCAGGCATAGTAAAGATAATTTTACAAATATAACCTGGACTCGGTGCTAGGGTTAATCCTAAGGGATTTTCAGGCACTCCAGGGTGGGCCTAGTTTACATATGTGTCCCTGGGACCTATTTGTTGGGAATGGGACAGTGAGGAAGTAGGTGAACTATATAATCTGGGGCGTTTGCTGACTCTTCTGGAAAACAAAGTTCATGCAGTGCCAAGTGGGGTGATGGATCTACCCCATAACAGGCTTCAGATTATTTGTGTGTTGTAAGAGTTCCCCTGAGGATGCCCTCCTTTATGTGAGGAACACCCTCTGATACACCCACCTCATCACAAAGGTCTCACAGAGACAAGTCAGGTAATCACTCTTTCCTGAGACTTTGCTGCTGGTGCTTTCAGGAAATACTGTATCTTTTGCGGTCACCGAGTTAACAGAATGAGTCTCAGACTGCAGGTGGCCATCTCATCCATCGGGTGGACAAGCTAAGAGGTGGGAAAATAATTCTTGGTGGCATTACTTAAGCTTCTGGATCAGTCAGACTACATATACTCCTAGACTTTCAAGTTGTGAAAACTAATTGATATCTTGTGTGCTTATAAGCAGATGAGTTTTGTTTCCTTTACTTACAACCAAAAATCCCAGTGCAGAACTTATTGGAGCTGTCCCCAGGACCTAGTGCTGAAAGAAGAAATCGTTATGTGGCATAAGTTCTAGCATAAGATAGAGAAGGTCCCTATGACGGAAGTTACTGGGATGCCTACCAATTGGCTGTGTAGTTTTAAGTGAATAAAGAGCCATGCCAATTCATTGACAGATGCCAGCAGCATGTAGTAAGTTTTGTTAGTATGGTGAAGCCCAGTGGCAAAAGACTGGCAGTGATCTGGAAGCAGAAATCCAGCCATACCTAGGATCTGGAGTTGAGAGTTTTTGTCCCTACAAAAGAAGTTTGATAAAAATAGGGCCCCAGTGTTGGAACAAATGGGTACCGAAATCGGAGGCCTTGGGTTCAAGTCCCAACTCTGACATTTATAATCTCAGAAAGTAACCATTCTCAGCTTTAGTTATCTTACCTACAAATTGGGGATGTTGATAATAATAATGCTAATCAAGACACATACCTGAATTAGTTTTTTATTCTACCTTTAGAATTCTTTACTTTTTCTGAGTTGTGGTGTACTTTATATGTCTGTCTCCCAAACTCTCCTCCTTAAAGCAAAGACATATACTTATTTCTTTATCCCTCAGAAAACAAAACAAAACAAAAAAATTATAAAAGATTGCTTTTAATAATTAATTTGATTGTCTTTTGTGAATTAGAGATCTGATATTTTTAGAGCTTTGTATATATATATTGTTTACCATGGATTTCTTTTCTTTTCTTTTACCCTGTGATATAGTTTGTTTTGAATCACTTTACTTCTGTCTTTCTATCTCTTTGAGCGAGGGTTAGTGATGCTTTGTGTTTGAATATATTATATAAAGCAGTTTTTTACTTGTTCCTAAGGCATTGTTTTGCTGAATAATATTAATATTATATTGTGGTATGTTATAGTAGGCATTTTTTACAGCCTTTTTTATAGTAAAATGCACATAAAATTTTAATGATTTGGGGAACCTGGGATGGCTCAGTGGGCTAAGTGCTCACTTTGTTTGCAGCCCTGGGGACTGAGGATTGAATCCTGGCCCTGGCCCATGTGGACCCATATGCTGAACTGGGGTGTGCTTCCCATGCAGGGGGCCCCAAATTCAGTTCTTGCCCCCCAGTTGGGCCCCTGGCTTGAGGGTCACGCCTCCCATGCAGGAGGCCCCCAGCCCAGTTCCTGCCCTGCGCAGCCCCTGCCCACCTGTGTGGAATGAAACCATGTTGAAAAACTGATGACGTACAGCTATGGAGACTGCTCTGGGCCCTCCCCCTTCTCTCTGTCTCTGCCTCTGTCTGTGTCCTTGTCAAAAACAATAAACTAAATCTTTAAAACAAAAATTTTTTTTAATGATTTTAAAATATATAATTAGGTGGCATTAAGTATATTCATAGCATTGTGTAATCATCACCATTGTCCAGCTTCAGAATATTTTCATTACATCAAAAAGAAACCCTGGGGGAAGCTGGGATGGCTCTGCAGGTTAAGTGCTTGCTTTGCCGCCCTGGAGACTGAGGATCAAATCCCGGTACCAGCCCTTGCAGACCCATATACTGAACTGGGGTGTGCTTCCCAAGTGGGAGACCCCCAGCCCAGTTCCTGCCCTGTGTGGCCCCTGTCTACCTGCTTGGAATGAAACCATGTTGAAAACTGATGACATACAACTATGGAGACTGCTCTGGGCCCTCCCACTTCTCTGTGTTTTTCTCTGTCTCTGTCTCTGTCTATCTCTGTCAAAAAACAATAAAATAGATTTATTTTATTGGTTTTTGACAGAAACAGAGACAGAGAGAAGAGGAAGGGCCCAGAGCAGTCTCCATAGTTGACATTAGTTTTCCATATAGTTTTCACTCCACAGATGGGCACATGGCTGCGCAGGGCAGGAACTGGGCCGGGAGCCTCCCACATAGGTCCCGGCAAGAACTGAACTGGGGGCACACCCCAGTTCAGCATGTGGGTGCGCATGGGCCAGGGCCGGGATTCGATCCTCGGTCCTCGGGGCTTCAAAGTGAGTTCTTTACCCCCTGAGCCATCCCAGCTTTCCCTAAAATAAATCTTAAAAAAAAAAAAAAAGAAAGAAACCCTGGTTCCATTAAGTAGTCATTGCCTATTATTTTTTCCCCCAGCACTTGGCAGCCACCAATCTGCAAATAAATTTGCATATTCTGAATATTTCATAGAAATGGAATTATACAATATGTGGCCTTTTGTGTTTTGCTTCTTTCACTTACCATGTTTTGATTATATTGCAGCATATATCAGTACTTGTTTTTATGGCCAAATAATGTTTCATTGTAAGGTTATATCACATTTTGTCTGTTCATTCATGAAGAAAATGAATATTTGGGTTGGTTTCTTTTTTGTGTTCATGGCTATTGTGAATAGTATTTCTATGAGTGTTTGTGAACAAGTGTTTGTTTCAACACCTCTTTTTAATTCTCTTGGGTATATATCTACAAACAGAATTGCTGAGTCATGTGGTGATTATTTAACTTATTGAGGAGTTGCTGTTTTACATAGCAGCTGCATCATTTTACATTCCCATCAGAGTGCTTGAAGGTTCCAATTTCTTCACAACCTTACCAATACTTATCATTTTCCATTTCTTTGGTTATGACTAGCCAGTGGGTATAAAGTGGTATCTTGTGATTTCGATACATTTCTTTAATGACATTGAGCATCCTTTCATGTATTATACTTGTTGGCCAGTTGTATATCTTTGGAAAAATGTCTGTTCAAGTTCTTTGCCTATTTTTAAATTGGATTGTTTGACATTTTGTGGTTAAGTTGTAAGAGGTTTTTTAAAATTTTTTTAAATATATTTTCAATGAGACCCTTATTATATATATTATTTGTAAATATGTATATTGTCTTTTCACTTTCTTGGTAGTTGGCCTTTGGTATATAGAAGTTTTGAATTTTGAAGCCCAATTTATCTATTTTTTTCTTTTGTTGCTATGTTTTTGATGTTATATCTGAGAAACCATTCCCAGATCTAAGGCCATGAAGATTTACTCCCATCTTTTATTCTGAGAGTTTTAACTCTTTTATTTAGATCTTTGATTCATTTACAATTATATTATCTTTATTTATAGTAAACTTATTATTTTATTTTGAAAACTGAAACTCATAAAGCTATTTAAGAACTTCCACATAACAATGAAACAGTAAAAAATGTCAAGCTATAAGTCTGAATATTTCTGATCAAATCTTATTTCTGCTACTTGTAAAATACATGACACGTTGGACAAATAATTTAGCCTGTCTTAGATACCTCATGTATAAACTGTAGCTACCCATACTCACATTGTTTTCTCTGAGGGTTGTTTGGGTCAAATGAGATAATGAATGTGAATTTTTAAAAAATTACTTGTTAAATTTATTGGGGTGACATTGGTTGATAAAAGTTACATAGGTTCCAAGTATACCATTCTATATTACATTGTCTATGTATTGCATGTATGTTTTTATAAAAATAGTATTACACATGTGTTAAGTACCTGATACCTTTTTACTCTGTTTCAGTTGTTACAACTGTAAGTTAAATAATTTTACTTATTTAATTATCATTATTCATAGGAAACAAAGTCCAATTCACTGGAAACTAGCTAATGTAGAAAATTATTCCCGCATGAAACTTAAATTGGTACCAAATTATAACTTCAAAACCCATGATGAAGCTAGTGCCTTGAGAGATAATCTGGGTGAGTTTTAATGGGTATTTAATTATTTCATGAAGATAATAAAGGTGTTGTTCGGGTTGCTTATTCTTTTTATGGTTTTAAAATTATTTACTCATAAAAGGGACGACATTTTAGAATTAATATTTAAATAGTTGTGTATGTTAAAAGCTAATACCTTTGGTCTAAATCTAATATAGCTTTCTGTTTCAATTTATTGTAATTTTTCAAACAAAACTTAATTTAAAGCCATAAATTTCTACTATAATTCATGTGAAATGTGTTGTTCCTTATATCCAATATGCTACAGTGAAACAGTCGTTCTTTTCCATTGGCCTTTTGCTTACGAAGGTTGAGACTAATGTTAAATACTTTTAGATTTCTTAACATCTTTAGGCCTTTTTAAAAATAACTATAGATACTTAGTATCTTAAAATATTTATTTATTTATTTTTATTGTTTTTTGATAGAGAGAGAGAGAGATACAGAGACAGAGAGAGAACTGAACTGGGGGAGCTCCCAGCTCAGCATATGGTTCTGCACGGGCCGGGGCCGGGATTCGATCCCTGGTCCCCAGCGCTGCAAAGTGAGCGCTTAACCCACTGAGCCATCCCGGCTTCCCCAATACTTAGTATCTTAGATGGACCAGTGTTGTTGTTTTTTTCTAGGAAATAGTGCTTAAAATTACATAGCCTAGCTGTATTTCAAAATCGATTTTCAAGAGTTTCTACAGTTCTTTCGGAAGTCATTCTTTTCTAAACATCTGATTGATTGTTAAGAGTTATTGGCTAGTTGTGTGTATAATAAACTGCAGTTACTTTACCATAGCCACCTGTACACCTTGTATTTAATGACTAAGTTATAGACAAAATTAATACCAGTCTTTAAATCTTACTTTTTAAAGTTGCCTAATATATTAGCCAATATAGTTGATGCGATAAAATTATTCAAGATATCTAAGTACCTTCTTGACTTGTAATACACATTATTATATAATTAGCAGTCAGAAATTACAGAAGATCTATAACATGATTTATTTTTACTTTGTATTTAATAGATACTTTGTGTTTAAACAGGAGTCCAGCACTCACAGGCTTCCAGTGATTCATTGCTTTTGGAAGCAGTGAAGCAAGTAAAAGTTAGTGATATGGAGGAGGATAAATTAGATCTTCCTGAAGAGGAAATAACAGCCAGAGTAAATATGTATGTATATATATTTGAAAGAATTTACAATTATTTTATTCTGAGAAATGGGATTTTAAAATTATGGAAGATTCTTTTTTTTATTGTTAAATTAATTGGGGGTGACATTGGTTGGTAACAATTACACAGTTTATAGGTGTACAACTCTGCATTACATTTGTCTATGCATTGCGTTATGGGCTCACCGTATCAGCTCTCCTTCCATCACCATATATTTGATGCCCCTTCCTTTCTCCCCCCCACCCCATACTCCCACCCACCTTCCTCTTTACCCTCTGGTAACCACTAAACTATTGACTGTGTTCATGAGTCTTTGTTACTTTCAGTTTTATATTCCACTTATAAGTGAGGTCATATGTTTCTTGATTCTTTCAGTCTGACTTATTTCGCTTAATAAGATGGTTTCAAGGTCCATCTATGTTGTCACAAATGGCTGTATTTCATCTTTTCTTATTACTGAGTAGTATTCCATGTGTAAATGTGCCACAACTTCTTTATCCAGTCATCTATCAAAGGACACTTTGGTTGTTTCCACGACTTGGCCACTGAAGATTCACTATATTTTGTTTTATAAGTCATATTCAATTAAAATATAAAGTATATTTTTTGAAACTGAATTATTGGGTAATAAGGATATTTGGGCAATAGTTAAGTAATTTAATATGAAGTAAAATATTTTTCATAGATTATGTAAGTACTCTAGTGGATAGTAATTTTATAGACATGAGATTTGTATTTGACATGGTATTATTTTCCATTTATGCACACTGCATTGTTGGATTTTTGTTGTGTGGTTGGTTTTTGTTTTCACAGTGATGAGAAGAAAGAACCGGATCAAAAAGAAAAACTGGTGTTGTCAGTAGACTGTGAACTCATTACAATAATAGACATAATTCCTGGCAAATTAGAAATTACTACTCAACATATTTACTTCTATGATGGCAGCGTTGAAAAAGAAGATGGTGAGGAGTTCTGGGGGAATAATTTCTGTTGTTTAATAGTTATAATCCAGTTTATCAATTATTAATGAGAAAAAAGCAATAAGATGTGATTGTGGAATTATTATTTATCATGTAAAAGGAGAAATGGAAAGTCAGTATGGCATTAAGTTTATTATTAACAATGTATTGAAGAGAATGCTTTTGTTTTATTATCAATATTTTTGTAAGGTTTGGCTAGGGGGGATTGCTATGGTCCAGTGGTTCACATCGTTTTTCTACCTGTGTACCCTTTTTAAACCCATTTCTATAAACTTTACCCCTTGTTTTTAAAACAGCTGGTTTTAAATACTGACACTTTTGTTCAGTGTCTAGTTTAATGTAAAATAGTGGAAATGAGGTCATGAGATAGGAAAGAGAAATTACTGCACTAAATGTACAAATCACAGATCTAATTTTACAATATTTATAATACAGTTAGATATTGTTAGTGATCATTTTTCGTGTATCACTGAATGGCCCAGCATGTACCCCTGGGGGCAGGTGTACCACCAGTTGGGAATCAATGCTGTAGACTTAGGTTATAAATTACAATCTTAATTCTATTTGTATATACAGTTATTCTTGTAGACTTCTCACCTAACCCTTTATCTGACAATAAAAGGATATTTAAATCTCATATGTCAACAAAAAGAAAAGGAAAAATTTTCTAAGATACAATATTTAGAATTATTCCTTGTTCTAATGGGAAAGAAATAGAATAACTATAGAGTTTTAAAATAGTTTTAAAGATTTATTTTTATTATATTTTGACAGAGACAGACATACAGAGAGAGACAGACAGACAGAGAGAGACAGAGAGAAGAGGGAGGGCCCAGGGCAGTCTCCATAGTTGACAGCATTAGTTTTCCATATAGTTTCACTCCACAGGTGGGCACGGGGCTGCACAGGGCATGAACTAGGCTGGGAGCCTCCTACATAGGCCCCAGCAAGAACTGAAACTGCTGGCACATTCCAGTTCAGCATATGGGTCCGCATGGGCCGGGGCTGGGATTCGATCCTTGGGCTCCGGGGCTGCAAAGCTATCACTTAACCCTCTGAGCCATCCCAGCTTCCTGAAAATAGTTTTAAGAGGAATGATTTAAATGTCCTGCAAGTTTAAGAAATGGTTTTTATGATACAGAAATTGAATTGCTTTTCCCTAAGTGCTGTTTTTGTTAGGTACTAGGAGATATTTTTTTTATATAGCATGAGTAACTTTGTATGGTACCTTAGACACAAGATTTCTCCTGTTTTAAGGGGTAGGCTTTGATTTCAAGTGGCCTCATTCTCAACTTCGTGAGATTCACCTGCGGCGTTACAACTTAAGAAGGTCGGCCCTTGAGATTTTTCATGTTGACCAATCCAACTACTTTCTCAATTTTAAGAAAGAGGTATGTAAGATGCTACCTTTCTGGAAGCCCTAAACTATTAGTTTGAAATACTTTTCCAGTAGGTGAGCTATAATGAAACTTTGAACTTTATTCTGTCAAGTCAGAATATTAGAGTAAAAAGCATTTACTTTGGGGATTAAATGAACAGTATATGAATTTTTGTTCAGATTTATGTTTAGAGTGTTTGTTTTCAGTTTTCATATAGAGGTAGATAGTAGAATATTGAATGTTAGCCAATAGGTACCTCACAGTATCCAGTTGTGAAATAATATGCAATGTATGTGATATGATCTGGATTTAGGAAATTAGGTTGGGTTCAGTTCAACAATAACAGGGCATACATTTCTTCTGGAGTAAATTCTTAAATAATGTAAGTGGTTAATAGATTACCACGGAAGCCAGGTTCCCTGGGTCCAAGTATCAGATTCAACCCTACCTGTATAACCTTTGGCACATTTCATGCTCCCATTTTTCTTTTTCCTCTGCCATTCACTTGGGGTCAGACTTGCATCTCTGACTGACATGTTTCCTCATCTTTCTTAGCTCTCTATTTTCTCTTATAGGCATCTCTACTAATAAAGTCATTCCATGTTCAGTCCTGTCATGGCATTTACTGCCCAGATGACCTGGATTAGCACAGTCAATAACTAAGTTTCTGTTCCTTTGTGGGATTGACACTTACTTACAGATAATTTAATTCAGATCTTTAAAGAGCATTTTTCTATTTTTGCAAATGGATACTTCTTTACTATTAAAAATAAATTGTCCCTAATAGGAAAATACAAAGCATGTGTTTTTTTAGAAAGCTGTGTCATGTAATTAAACCAAGCATGTTCCTGTTGAGTACTGTACATTTGTAAAACTTTGTAGTTTTTAAACCATATTTGTATATAGTATCTAATCTTCATAATAACCTTCAGATTAGATATGAAAAAATTTTTTATTTTTTATAGATGAGAAAACTGAAATTCAAAGATAAATTTTATTACTTGAACATTTGTATAGCCTGAGTAATTCACAAAGCCATAAAGGTAGAGATTACATTTAATGTTCAAATGAGATGCAGTAAATTAATTTGCCAAGATGACTAGTAAAGGACAGAACTAAATTTGCACTAGATTTGAATTACTTTTCTGATTTAATGTCTGATGATCATTCCATTATACACTCTAACTTTCTCAGGAAATAACATGTCTTGATTTCACCAAGTTTAGTATAATAGAGAAGTTAAAACCAAATCCTCTAGTTATATGCAATGTCCAGGAGATAGAAAATAGATAAGTGGGGATGGGAGGGAACGGGAATTGGGGAGCAATGACTAGTGAGTATAATGTTTCTTTTGGGGATGATGCAAATGTTCCAAAGTTAGATAATGTTGTTGGTTGCATGACTTTGAATATAAGAAAAGCCCATTGAATTATATACTTAAAGGAATGAATTTTATGGTACAGGAATTATCTCCATAAAGCTGTTGTGAAAGCCATAATCCTAGTTTGTTTAGATTGATTTTTAAACTATAAAATGCTGTTTTTTGTAGGTTAGAAACAAAGTGTATAGCAGGCTATTGTCACTTCATTCTCCAAACAGTTATGGAACCAGATCACCACAGGAGTTATTCAAAGCATCAGGATTGACACAGGTAGGAAATGTTAACAGTCGCTGTTTTGGTGTTCATTTTATATCTCAGACTTTTGCTTAAAAGTAAAACTTTCTTATTCTGATTATTTTACTTTGTGGGCTGCTTTTTTTCCATGCAGATTGATCTTTTGAATTATCTTTGACTCTGTTTCCTTCAGTGCCTTGTTCTCCAGTTCCCATATTATTCAGTTTATGGGTATATCTTATGAGTTCTTTCTTACTAATTTTTTTTTAATATAATGTGGGATTTTTCCTTAATAATAAAAGTAATCCATGCATGATGTAAAAAAATAGGAAAATTACAAAATTCACCAAGGAAAAAAAGTTAAAGAAAATACCATTCCTTTGTTAGCCAAAGCTAACTAATGCTCTTGTGTATTTTCTTCACCTGTATCCCAACATTTCTTGAATTTGTATAGCTAAAATCTAAGGAAAGGCCACTGTTTTTTCTTTTCCATGACTGTTAGTTGTTTCCAAATTAGGGTTTGTGCCTCCTGTCTCTCTCCTTCCTCCTACATTAATCTTAAGTGTTGTTCATATTCAAAAGGCGTACCCAGGGGAAGCTGGGATGGCTCAGTGGGTTAAGTGCTCACTTTGCAGCCCTGGAGACTGAGGATTGAATCCCAGGCCCGGCTATGTGGACCCAAATGCTGAACTGGGATGTGCCCCCAGATCAGTTCTTGCCAGGGCCTGTGTGGGAGGCTCCTGGCCCAGTTCCTGCCCTGCGCAGCCCCGTGCCCACCTGTGGAGTAAAACTATACGGAAAACTGATGCCGTCAACTATGGAGACTGCTCTGGGCCCTCCCCCTTTTTTCTGTCTCTGTCTGTCAAAAAACAATAAAAAACAACAAAACAAGAAAAGCCATACCCAATTCTTTTCTGTTACTTACAGAATAAGCTTTATTTAATAAAATGCGTTCCTTGTTTTCTGTGGAATAAACTTTATTCATTAAAGTACTGATTCTATAATTTGGCATTCGAGAACAATTATAGTTGGGCCTTTTATGAAACCATATGTAGTACATAGTTTAAATTCTCACCATTTCCTATAAGTGTATATTCTTTGCTTAAGACACACAGTAAACTTAAAGTTGAATGTGTATCTGTCAACAGAATTCTATGGGGTACCCACCTTGTGTGAAGTAATTAGCAGCCTCGGTGCAATGAGGTGATTAAAAGAAAATAATGATCATGTATCTCTCTAGAAAAGTTTGTATCTAACGTAGTAAAATCCACCTACCATTGCTTTATAAAGGCAGTATTCTGAGAATAATGTTTGTTTAAAATTGGTCATTCTAGTACACTGATACTGTTTTTTAATATGTACACTTATGAAAATTGCTTTTATAACAGAAAATTTTCAAAGGTAGACAGCCCCAAGAATTAAAAATGTTAATATATTCAATAAAATATGTAATTGAAGACAGTTTAGGCTGTATGTAAAATTTAGGTGGAATTTTCTGTTTCTTTTCTAGAGACCAGCTTTTAAAGGAATTGATTTAGGAAAAGTAGTTGATTTTATGTCTCCTTTGAGCTGTTTTTAAAGCCCCATACCTTTTATCAGAAATATGATAATGAGGAGAACAAAAATTACTGTTAGTACTGTCAGTAATAGTTACTAAGAAATATAGATTTTTATTTTCTTTGTGCTGTCTAGAAATGGGTGAATAGAGAGATATCAAATTTCGACTATCTCATTCAAATAAATACAATGGCAGGACGAACCTATAATGACCTTGCACAGTATCCTGTGGTAAGTTTTACATAAATCTTATAAATATGGAATTGCCTTTCAATTTTATAATAACAAAAATATATGTTCATAATTGTTAGTTTGTTAATTTTTAAAAGATATAAAATATATTTTTGCCTTTCTGTTTATTTTCTACTCTATTTTCAAGAAGTACATGAACATGAAGAATAATTAAAAAATAAAAACCTTTTTTCTTTTACTTTATTGGAAATATTCCAGGGAAATTGTACGAAATAATGCTTTGGTTATTAAAATAAAGATGAATAAACATTTGCAACAGGAAAAAATATTTTTAAAGACTATTTCTTTCAGTCTTAAGAATTTTATATTAGATAAGGGGGAAGTTGCTTCTCTATGAAGGAATGTTTATATTGTAAATTATGTCTCTTAGTTTCCCTGGATTTTACAAGATTATACTTCAGAAGAGTTGGACTTTAATAACCCATCAGTATTTCGAGATCTTTCCAAACCAATTGGGGTAGTTAATGACAAAAATGCCAAAGCGATGCGAGAAAAGTAAGTATCTTTTATTATTTTGAAAGATACCTATTGCTTGTTTGAATTTGTGTTAATTTCTATGGCCAACCAAGTGTTACTGTTTTCAAATGTCTACCTACATTTGATAATCAGAGGGATAATTCTTTCACTAAGTATTTTTGAAAGTGTATCGGTTGTCTTTTAAGTATCTTAACTATTTTCTATTTCCCTTCTTTGCCAAATTTCAATTGATATTATCTAGCGTTCTTTTCACCTTGTAATAAGTATGTACTAAGGGGTATTAGCTTCTTGAAATTTTTCTTCTCAGGTTTGTTTGACTTAATAATCAATTAATCTAATGTAAAAATATCAGTGTAATATAATATTTTAGTAAATATAAAATTAATACTAATCTATTATTCACAAATAATGTGAATAAAGGTGAAATGTGTGGAAATTTAAAGTCATTTTAATAAGGAAAGGAAGCTTTTATAGTTCTAAAAATTTATGAGCCAGTCTATAAACATCTGACAGTGATTTTTTTTTTTTAAAGCAAGCTGCTGACAGGTAAAATAATAATTTTCCCTTTTTCTCCATGTAAACTTATGGATGACTTCTCAGTTATGACTTCTAATGATAAGGACAAAGAACTGTTTTTGCAAACAAACTTAATTGTGGATTTATTTGGTAGAGTGTTCTTTTCTTTTTATTTGTAAATCTTCCCCAAGACTTTGTGCGGTTTAATATTTGATTTGATTTACTAGTGAATTTTCTTGTGTACGTGTTACCTTACTGCCATTAGTCAAACATTTTTTTCTGACAATAACATAATAAAACTTTTTTTAACATTGGGTTACAGGAAATACTTATATAAATAATTTTCTGATAATAAAAGGTATAGGTTGTTTTAAATTTCAGTAGTATATATTTTTTTACATAGGTACAAATGACTTTGACATAAAAATTTTTTTATTCCTTTGAATATTAATTTTTATCTACATAAAAGAAATTGACTTCATCTTGATGAACATTGATTAGTATTTTGTTTTAAAACTTCAGTGTTTATTGCCTCAAAACAAGTTCATTCTTATTCATATTTTATACCCACTAATTCAGATGTCACCATTCAAACCACCATTCAAATCAGTTATACCTATTAATATCAGTAATAGTGCTTGCAGAATCATTATATATATATACTTTGCTAACAATCTGGTTTAGGCCTTCTTCCTCTCCACTGTCCCCTTCATCTTTTGCCTGTAGATTTTTAGGTGTTCATTTCCACAATTCTTGATTGATTCTTCATGTTTTTCCATTACCATGGCTATAAAAGAATGTCTAATTATTATATTACTTACAATAGCAGAAAAAGTAGAAACAACTTAAATATCTAAAAGTAAGAAATAGTTATTAGCCCCAGCCCTTGTGGACCCATATGCTGAACTCTGGGTATGCTTCCCATGTGGGAGGCCTGCAGTTCAGTTCTTGACCCCTGGTTTGGCCCCTGGCTTGAGGGGGCATGCTTCCCACGTGGGAGGCCCCCAGCCCAGTTCCTGCCCTGCACAGCCCTTGCCCACCTGTGTGGAATGAAGCCATTTTGAAAAACTGATGACATACAACTGTGGAGACTGCTCTGGGCCCGCCCTCCTTCTCTGTCTCTCTATCAAAAACAATAAAATAAATCTTAAAAAAAAAGAAAAAAAATAGTTATAAATTATTATACATCCATGCATGTACCTGGTTATAAGTCCCATATACCTATTAAAATATATTATGTATGGGGAAGCCGGGATGGCTCAGTGGGTTAGGCGCTCACTTTGCAGCGCCGGGGACCGAGGATCGAATCCCGGCCCCGGCCCATGCGGAACCATATGCTGAACTGGGAGCTCCCCTAGTTCAGTTCTCTCTCTGTCTCTGTATCTCTCTCTCTCTCTCTCTCTCTCTCTCCTCTGTCAAAATAAATCAATCAATAAATAAATAAAATAAAAAATATATTATGTAGTCATTTGGAGAGATGTTAATAGAACATTATGAGATGAAAAAGTAAGTTGTGAATAATATATTATTTTTTGCACTATTATATAAAATATATGTGTATTAATTTATACATTAAAGTTTAACAGGTATTCACCAATATGTTACTACTATCTCTGAGAAGTGCAATTATAGTTGATTTTAAGTTTCTTTATTTTTGATTCTCTGTGTTTTCTAATTTATATACAGTGAACATATATTATTGCATAATATAGAACTGTTTCAGAATCCAATATTATAGATATTTCATTGTTCAAAAAAAAGTACAAGTGAATAATTTTTTTTCCTTTATTAACATGATGAGATGATACAAATACATTAGATAATGAAACATACTAATTGAAGACTTCCTAAAAATTGTGTTTTCAATAATGCAAAATATAAGCATGTGTCCTCCTTAATAATATAATTTTACCATTGTGGTTACAAAACTTCCGTTTTCTTTTTTAGATATGAAAATTTTGAGGATCCTATGGGAACTATTGATAAATTCCATTATGGTACTCACTATTCAAATTCTGCTGGGGTTATGCACTATCTTATTCGTACAGAACCATTCACCACCCTCCACATCCAGCTTCAAAGTGGAAGGTATGTTTTGGGTAAATACCCTGTTTTCTTCAGATTATATTTAGTGTTGAAAACACTTTGCTTTCATATACTGTATAATAGGGTCATATCTTTTATTCTTCTCTATTGGGTTTTGATTCAACTCTAGATAAAATTAGCTAAATTAATTTGAAAATGAATAACTAAAACTGACTTACTCAAATGACCTTTAGGGAGAATTCCTTTTTACTGTTACCCAATGTTCCTTTTTGATTCTTACTGGTTTTAGGAACCTACCAGAGATTTAGAGTTAGAACTGATTTAGACCTAGGTCCAAGACATCTACCAGGGATTCAAACATAACCAATGCCTATGTAGTCCTAAAAATATTTACTAATTAAAAGAAGGAAAATGAGGGGCTCTTATATTATTATTAGTACAGCTCAAAAAAGTCTGTGATGCCATTATATTATTATATTACCTGTCAATTTTATAACTTACCTATGTTGCACATATTCCTAATGATCCTAAAAAAACAAAACTTATTCATGAAACCTGTTTAACACTGTACCTTCCAGGTAGCTCTCTACTTATTCACATTTTTGCCTCTATGTTACTTTATTCTTTAACATTATTATTTTGCCTTTCTTACCCACTCAAGAGTTGTGTAAACATTGCCCTCTTCTGCTTTCTTTACATGTAGCTTTTTTCTCTCAAAATTAGCCTGGATCCCTTATTCTTGATTTTAGTACATTAAGCCTCAGCTTTCAAGAAGAGACTCTTTTAACAATTAATTAAAAACTAAATAAATAAATAAAAAAAAAAGAGACTCTCTTCAAGATCACTACACATTTATAAATGTTACATTTACCATGATAGCAAATAATTTTACCCCCAGTAAACTGGGTCTGTTCAGCTTTTAATGGATTTATGAGTAAATGATTTCTTACAGAGTTTCAAAAATAGATTCTATTTGTGATTCAAAGGACACTATTAAGGAAATGAAAAATAACCCATTTAATGGGAGAAAATACTGTATTTTTCCATGTCATAGATCCCCATGTATAAGACGACCCCTACTTTTCTAACCCAACATTAAGAAATCAACACATGGGTTACTCCCATGTATAAGACAACCCCCAATTTTTGGTCTTAACATTTTAGACAAAAGTATTGTCTTATATATGGAAAAATATATTTGCTGATTGATATCTAATAAAAGACTTGCATCTAGAATATGTAAGGAACCCATACAACACAATAATAAAAGACAAATGATGCAATTAACTACTGGACACAAAAGATCTAAGTGGACATCCAAAGAAGATATTCTAATGTCTAATAAGCATATGAAAAGATTCTCAACATCATTAGTCACAGGGAAATTTAAATCAAAACCAAATTGAGATACCTCTACACTCACAAGGATAGTTATAATCAAGACAGATTATACCTAATGTTGATGAGCATATTGAGAAATTGGAACTCTTATGTACTGCTGGTGGGAATGTGAAATGCTACATCCTCTCTGGAAAGCAGTCTGGTAGTTCTTCAAAGGATTAAACACAGATTTACCATACGACCAACAATTTTACTCCATGATATATACACAACATAAATGAAAACATGCTTATACAAAAACCTGTACACAAATGTGCATCAGAGCATTATTTATAATAGTCAAAAAATGGAAACACGCAATTGTCCATCTAATAAAGGAATATATAAAATGTGGTATGTCCATACAGTGGAGTGTTATTTGGCAATGAGTGAATAAAAGGATTGAAAACTAAATATATGCTACAACATGAATAAACTGTGAAAGCAGTATGCTAAATGAAATAAACCAGACACAAAGACCACATATTGTATGATTTTTATGAAATGTGGAAAATAGACAAATCCATAGAGACAGAAAGTACATTAGGGGGTAGAGAAAGGGTGAATGAAGAGTGACCAGTGATAGATACAAAATTTTTTTTGGAACGATAGAAATGTTGTAAAATTGATTGTGGTTACGGATGCACAACTCTGAATATGCTAAAAGCCACCCAACTGTCTACTTAAAAAAAGTGAATTATGGGGGATGCCAGGATAGCTCAGCAGGTTCAGCGTTGACTTGCAACTTCGAGATATGGGAATCGAGTCCTGGCCCTGGCCCATGCAAACCTTTATGCTGAACTGCATTGCAGTTGGTAACCACCAGGATGGTGGCAAGGGTCTCGCCTCCTGTGTGCGAGGCCACCATTTGGATTCCTGTCCTGTGTGTCCCCACATCTACCTGTGTGGAATAAAACTATGTCACAACTAATGATGTACAACTATGGAGACTGCTCTGGGCCCTCCCCCTCTTTCTCTCTCTTTTGCCTTCTCTCAAATAGTAAATCTTTTTTTAAAAAGTGAATTATGGGGATGCCAGGATAGTTCAGCAGGTGAGTGCTTGCCTTGCAATCACAAGCTCTGATTTGATTGCTGGCCCTTGACCATGCAAACCCCTTATGCTGAACTGTGGTGCAACTAGTAACCACCAAAATGGCTGGCTCAGTGGCGAAGGTTCTCACCTCCCGTGTGGGAGGCCCCTGATTTGGTACTCTACCCACCCACCCACCCCCCTGGCTCATCCCCACATCCACCTGTATAGAATGAAACCATGTTACAACTAATGATGTGCAACTATGGAGGCTGCTCTGGGCCCTCTCTTCTCTCTCTTTCTCTCACCTTCTCTCAGAAAATGGAAATACCCAATTGTCCATTAATAAAGGACATATGAAATAAATCTTAAAAAGAAAAAGAATTATATGTATGTTAATTATATCTCAGTATGGCTGTTCTCTTCCACCCAATCAAAAAGATTCTGCTGTTAATACTGTATTTCTTGAATTTGGTTACACCATCATTAGACTTTATTGATGACCTGGTCATTGACTAATTAAATTTAGAGTTTCACTAAGTTTGGCTCAGCCTCAAATCAAGATTTGTGGGCATAGAAAGAGTCAAATTAGTCATCAGTGTCACTTAGTAAGTCATTACTTAATAAATTCAGGAAAACAGTACTGATGGAAATGAAACAAGTTTATGCATATTGTGATTAGAGAAAGCATAATAAAATTGCAGTATGACCAGTGAGCTTCTTTCAACTACCATAGGCCCATGATGGAACTTAAAAATAAAGTTAAAATAAGATAATAGTATATGCAAGTAAAATATAAAAGCTTTAGCCACAGAACTGTTTCCCTAAATCACCTTCTGTTTTTTAGCAGAAGAGTTTGTAAAGACATTTATAGATCAAGGGTTAAGTCAGCATTTCTATAGATCTGTTAACCACATATATTAATACTGATTAAAAAATACCCAAATAATATTTATTCATTTTCTATAGTAAATTTTACTCAGTAAAAATTATACCATTTTTTAGGGTCTCTTATTAGGTTTAAATTTCATTTAATTACCGGTACTTGAAAATTTTCTCCAGTGTGATTTGGTTTTCAGCGATTTTAACTAAGACAATACTAGTGATTAAAATGATAGCATTTAGTTCCTGACAACAGAGTATGAAAGATTATCATAAAGACAGCAAATTTTGTTTTTAGACATTAAAGAGAAAGAGTAAGAAAAGGGAAACTCATTAGGAAACTTGAAGGGAATTTAAAGGTTTGTTTCATGCCTGCTGCTGCTCATTTAGAATTCACTGTTCTCTTTCAATCTCCATGTACAGGTTTGATTGTGCAGATCGACAATTTCATTCCATCCCTGCTACCTGGCAAGCTCTCATGGATAATCCCAATGATGTGAAGGAACTTATTCCTGAATTCTTCTATTTCCCAGAATTTTTGGAAAATCAAAATCGTAAGAAATAGATTAAAAATGTGACTCAACAAGTCCAATGGAGAATCCTGAAAAAATACTTTTCAGGACATTTTTGTGATGTCCTATAGATGATTTAAAGTTTGTTCTGTATATTAATATTTGATGATAGGGCTTACCTTATTCCCAGGTATTAGTCTTACCTTCTGTTTTTTTTAATTTTTTTTTTATTATTTATGTTTGAGAGAGAGAGAGAGAGAGATACAGAGACAGAGAGAGAACCAAACTGGGGGAGCTCCCAGTTCAGCACATGGTTCCGCACGGGCCGGGGCTGGGATTCGATCCCCTGTCCCCGGCGCTGCAAAGTGAGCGCTTAACCCACTGAGCCATCCCGGCTTCCCCTAATCTTACCTTCTAAGGAAGTGTTATACTACAATGAACTATGAATGCAGAGTCAAATTTGAATTGGTAAGAGAATTTGTCAAAGTACAGTATTTATTAGAGAAGCAAAAATGGCCATATGCTATTGCAGCCATATACCCACGTAGGTTAAAAGTGGTTAAACCAGCAAGCTGTAGGTGCATAGGCAAAACCCATGGGCAAATTCATGTTTTTATAAATAACATTTTATTTGAACACAGCCAGCCAGTTCATTTACATGCGGAATGTGACTGCTTTCACAGTGTAACAGCAGATTTGAGTATTTGCAACAGAGGAACCTCATAGGGCTCACAAAACCTTTTGTTTAAAGTTTCCTGACTCTTGATTTAGGACAGAAGACAGGAGGCAAATTGAAAAATGACAGGGCATAATTTACCACAATATTTGAAAAATCATATTATGTTGTTGAAATAGAGAATCATGGTGCTAGATACAGTTTTCAAAAATATCCAAATACTTTTTCTATGAGGTTGTTTTAGATGTAGTTTAAATACAAATAAGGAAATTGGCAAGAGTATTACTACTGGTGTTCTTTAGGGAAATTTCAGTGTCAAGGGACCATTACCAACTCAGTTTTCCTCCCCAGGTATGTAAGGTTAATATTTGACCCTTTGCTTGCTTGGTAGAATTATATGTCATGCCAGGAACAGCATATCCACTGCTTCATGTCCTTTGGTCTTGCACTGTGGGACAGGCTGTTGGAGGCAGGGCATCTGGTTCTCAGAATAAGGCAGTTAAAATTGGTCACTTTCAGAAAATCAAGTGAATCCATTGACAGTCTGATTCTAGCCTTGTAGCCATAGGACTGGTGTCTCTTACAGCAGGGTATCTGGGATGGAAGGATACTCTTAGCTTGACAATTTTTGACATTCACCAGAGCCAGCTGCTATGTTGCATGACTATCCTGGTGGCCTCCATTTCTAATTACACAGTGCCTCTTTGTTTGAAATGAGCTAGGTGGGAGAAAGCAAAGTGTATTAGTTAGAATGCCAGCAAATAGTAATATTAGTATTATATTAATTACTAAAACAGGTATTAATAAAACCAAGTCATAATTGTGAAAAGAAAATTTTAATGTTTTCCCTTTTTAAAAACATTGAGATATCGTAGTTTTAGGTAGTTTAACAACATCATCAAGCCAAGTTCTTTCTGTATTTTCATTCTGCTATTCTGTTTTGGCTTTGTCCTTGGCTAGTTCCTCTCATGGTTACAAAGGACTAATTTCTTGGTATAAGCAGATACAACAGTGTCTTAGAAAGAAGTGGGACTGTTAATTCTCTGTGTCAGTTCTTAAAAGTGAGAAACCCTTTCTCATAACCTTCTGTCATTGTCCAGAGCTGGGTCATACACCAACCCCTATACAAAGTCACCTACAACAAGCATGAATTATAGGGCAAGGATGGACAACCTGAATAAAACCAAGTCTCTGCTACCAGTAAGGTGGAATGGCTATCAAGTGGCTAACCGACAATATCTACTATACAACGGTTGGGTTAACAAAGCCACAGAGCCTGTGTGTCCTATCATTCTATGAAATTAAGCCCGTGGGACACACTGATACTTTAAGGCAGCTTCTTTTATGAAGGTCTTTTGTGTTGACACTTTCCCCTCCCCACACTGTAGGAACAAAGAAAACATCATCTTTGGGACAATTTTGTCAAAATACTGTGTTCTAACTATATGAGCAAATTTTTTATGATGTCAGTATTTACTTAGAATAATAATATATAAAAATAGTTTTTCCATAAGACAAGTATAACTCTTTGAGTGAGTTTAAGGTCTAAGTTAAACAAAAAAGCTCCAAGGAGCTGTATTTTGTAAATTAATTTTTAGAGGGACTATGTTAATTACTTTTAATTTAAAAAGAATATTGCATCATTGTTCAAATTAAGGTTTTAGTCATAGTTATAGTTTCTCTCACTTTCCTCTATAAAACAATTATTTATCTGATTTACCTTGTAATTAATTTAAAACTTATTTTCATTTATCTTTTTAATCAGCTGATAAATGCATTCCAATAGATAAGAATTATTTTTACTTGTTTAATAAATTTAGATCAAAAAGGGAATTTGATTCTCACCTTTCACTCTTAATAAAAGAAGAAAAAAAAACATTCAGTTTTACTTAGGAATGTGCCCTCATAAATTGTTTTACTTGATTTATTTAAATCTAAAATAACTTGATACATTTATTTTACATCTTAGAATTTAACTTGGGTCGTCTACAAGTTTCCAAAGAACTAGTAAATGATGTCATTCTCCCCAAATGGGCTAAGTCAGCTGAAGATTTCATCTATAAACATAGGAAAGCTCTGGTAAGATTTCTGTTATTAGAGAGCTTAATGAGATAAAAATTATGTGTTTTTCAGAGGATAGAATAAAGTATATTTGATATTATTTTTAGATTAATTTGTAATCTATTATATGTGATGTCTTAGAAAATGTTATATAGCAACTTATTTTGAGGTTATGAATCTTCTGATGTAGGGAAGTTATAGTACATTCCCATGGATATATAGCAAAAAATAGTTTCAAGTCTATATCTGCCTGTTATATGAAAAACTATTCCATCCAGTCACCAAGCTGATGTAGTTTGATGTTTTACAGTTCCCATATTTGTTTCAAATCCAATAAGGATAAGTACATTTTTGTTTTCTCTTACGTATTTCAGTAAGTTTTTACTAAGACAGCTAAATCCTACATGCCACTTAAAAAATATAGTAATAATTTTTAACTAAATATCCAGTTTGGAATGGAAGGACTAACGAGGTTAAATGTTGATATTGTATAATTGTCTTGCAGGTGATGTGCTTTTTTCCTCCACAATAGCCCACTTAGTTCTCTACCAGAGTGAAATGTTGCAGACTCTGAAACTAATTAGGTTAACAATTGGAAACATTGCTTGTCATTACTACATAGTTTGTCAGCTTTACAAAATTCAGGATTATTTTATAATACGTATAAACAATAACCGTTTATATATAAATAGGGAATTGGTGAGAAGGGGAATAAACCAATTCTGAAAAATAATCTGTTACTTATAGCTAGCCATGAATTCTCAGATACTTTCTTCTATACTATGTGTGATATACAGTAAGGATCCAGGATTAAGACATATTTCTTATTAATAAGATATTGGACATTTGTGTTTCAGTTATGTACTGCTGTGTAACAAATATTTCAAAAGTAGTGGCTTTAAACCATAGCCACTTTATCATTTCTCACAGTTCTGTGAGCTGACTGGTCTCAATTGGGCAGTTCTCCTGGTCTTACTTGAGGTTCTCAAGCCCTTGGAGCCATAACAGTAGCTGGCTGAGGCTAGAATCATCTGGAGGCTTCATGGAGACACTGAAATGCTGGACTTTTTCCCCCTCTCTATATTTAGTCTCAGGATAGCTCCTCTTCATGTGGTTTCTCTGCCTGGGTAGCCAGACTTCTTACATGACTGCTCAATACTCCACAAAAGTACAAAAGTAGAAGCTTCCACACTTTCTTACGGCTTAAGACTATAAACTGTCACAGCATCACTTTTGCTACCTTGTAATGGTTAAACAGTAACAGAATCAGGGCAGATTCAAAAGGAGGAAAGTAAATTCCGTCTTTCAATAGTAGAAGTGAGAAAGAATTTGCAACCATCGTTAATTCACCACACAGATCTGCCCTCTGGCCACAAATTATTCACATTCCTCCAACATTCAAATTATGCATATTTCTTTTCAAGACCTTCCCAGAGTCTCATTTCTTTAAGGCAGGTATTTTTAAACTTTTTTTATAATGGATCAGATAGTAATACTTTCACTTACAATAGTGTGTCAGAATTCTGCCATTGCTGTAGTGCAATAGAAATGGATGTGGTTAGGATGCGTCGTTGGCTCAGCGTGTTGAGTGCTTGACTTGCAGCCCCAGGGTTCAAGGATTGTATCCTGGCCCCGGCCCTTGTAGGCCCATATGCTGACCTAGGTTGTACCCCCAGTTTGGTTCTTGCCAGGGCAAGCTTCCCATGTTGGAGGCCCCCAGCACATGAGGGCGTGTCTCCCATGCAGGGGGCCACTGGCCCAGTTCCTGCCCTGCACAGCCCCAAGCCTTGTGCCCAGTGCAGCCCTGCACCAACCTGTGGAATGAAACTACATCGAAAACTAATGATGTACAACTATGGAGACTGATCTGGGCCCACCCCCTTCTCGCTGTCTCTCTTTGTCAAAAACAATTAAAAAAAATTCTTTAGGATTAAGCCGGGATGGCTCAGCACATTAAGTGCTCATTTTGCACCCCCAGAAACCAAGGATCGAATCCCGGCCTCAACCTGTGCACATGCTGAACTGGGGTGTGCTTCCCATATGGGAGGCCCCCAGTTCAGTTCTCGCCCTCTGGTTTGGCTCCAGGGGGCGTACCTCCCATGTGAGAGGCCCTCACCCTCGATCCCTCCCTGCTTGGTTCCCACCTACCTGTGTGGAATGAAACTGATGACTTACAATGATGGAGCCTGCTCTGGACCCTCCTCTCTGTCTCTCTGTCTCTGTCAAAAACAATAAAATTTTTTTTTTTAGAAATGGATGTGGCTGTGTTGTACTCATCCACAAATGTGGCATCTCCTAAGATTTGTCCCACAGGGAAGAGTTTGCTGATCCCTGAATTAAGGCATGAGGTCTAAAGTCTAAAGCCATTTTACTCATCTAAATCAAATCCATGTGTGGATGAAAGTACTCAGGGTTGTCTCCTTTTGGATCAGAAGATGGTGAAGTAAAGAAACAAGTTGTCTGCCCCCACATAACACTGGTGTGACAAGAACAGAACTGTAATACACATTCCATTCGAAGTGGGGAGAAGACAAGAGGCACCTATAAGTAACTGGTTAATAACAATTAAGAATTCCAGCAGGGACATGCCCCTAGTTCCTTTATTAGGATGCAGTGCTGTTCCCTGGAAGCTGTTTTCTATGGCTCTTTTGTTCTCTTTGGGCTTTTGGACACCCCCCCCCCCCCCAGCTTTTCCTGAGTCATTCTTTCTTTTAAATTTGTCGGCCTCTTTCCTAACCATAGTAACTTTGAAACCAAAGGTCTCTCCTTTGAAGAAATTGTTCCATTTAAGTTTGAACTAATATACCGTAATTTTTTTAAAAAATTGATGGGTTTCTTATGCATCAACTTTTTTGGACAAAAAGCATTCCACATTACTTT
The DNA here is from genome assembly GCA_004027555.1 of Craseonycteris thonglongyai. Classification (NCBI taxonomy): domain Eukaryota; kingdom Metazoa; phylum Chordata; class Mammalia; order Chiroptera; family Craseonycteridae; genus Craseonycteris; species Craseonycteris thonglongyai. The sequence continues at coordinate 3,607 of PVKE010007337.1, read as the reverse complement.
ACAAAACAGTCCCTTATCCCCTTTGGGCCAAAATGGGAGGCTACTATGGGGAAATGCCTTTAAGATTCTTATTAAAAATCAAAACCCAACTGAGTAAATTTGAAGATCTTATTGGCTTTATTCAGTGATTCAGGATTTGAGCAGCATCCCATCTAGCAAATAGAAAGGAGCTCTGCGTTGCTATACAAAATAGAAGCCTTTTATTGTCAAAAGGGGGCAGAGAAAAGACATTTCTAACAGAGCGGGTTGTTTCAGGCATGGGCACCTTGCTTGTACAGGAATCTGTCATTCATGTGCTGATAGGTAACTCCAGATTGACTGGTTACATCATATTCTCAGGAGGGGCTGAAACTGCAGTGAGGTTAGGTATTAAGATTTGGTTTGCTGAAGTGGGACTTAGCACAAGTGACTCAATTTTGGGTCTGTTATAGTCTCCTTTTTTCCCTTTAACATTCTTAAGATGCTCTGTTTCCTCTTCAGTGCACTTGTGAGGCACAAACTTAAATCTCTGAGATCTGAACAGATTGTTTGACAGCCACACTCTTGAACTGAACTTTTGTCTGAGGCCATATTTTACTGGTGACACTGATTTGATCATTGACTTAGGTGACTTGTCACTTTGAGAGTCTGCTCTCTCGTGATCCTGGAAATGAGAATTTTGAACCCAGCAAGATTGGGCTCCTTTATATTTTTTAAAAGTATAATTAAAACCTGAACAGTTCTTTTTTTTTTTTTAATTCGTCTTACTCCTCCCACAGTTTATCACTGGCAACTAAAAGAAGCCAGTTATCACTTAAAAACATTCTACCTGGATATCTCCATTCCCAGACCCACAAGTTCATTAGGTACTTTCTTTCATGTAACCAAAATTTGAGTCTTCTTATCTCCTGTCTCCAGGATCAGTTTCCTTCCTGTCTTTCAAGCCATTTAGGAGGCTCCAGGAGATCCTTCAAGCCTCTGCTTACCACCAAGTCCACCTCTTGGTGGAGTAGGGTGGAGGGAGTGATTTGCAGCATATTTAATCCATCCCATTTTGGTTTCATTGTTTCCTTGAATTGGATTTCTAGACAACTATTTTAATGGTAATTTCACAAGAATGCATTCCAGAGCTATCATTAATTTTCTGTCGTTAATATTTGGGCTATTAGAAGATGTATGGTATTTTCTTCACCCATTAGTTAGGAGATGCCTATGTAGTAAGTATTAATAAATGTCTACATTGTATGAGATAGAGTATAGTCAATATATAGTAAACAATGAATAGATGTTTAATAGGATTTTGAGGTAATTTTATTTATAGTGGTAATACTTTGTGTAGAAATGCTTAATTTGCTTTTACTTTTTAAAAAGACCTCTATCTTTACATTATAGCTGAAAGGTATCTCTATATTAATTATTACATTTGTACTTTTTCTAGGAGTCTGAATATGTTTCTGCTCATCTTCATGAATGGATAGATCTGATTTTTGGCTATAAACAGAGGGGACCAGCTGCGGTGGAGGCACTTAATGTTTTCTATTACTGTACTTATGAAGGTATAAGCCTATATACTTTTTCTGTTGCATTATATTTATAGAAAGTAATATGTATTTATACATGGTATTTTGTACATTAAAAATAGTTTTTAAATACATCGGAGAAAGACTACATTTAAAACGTAATCTTAGTGATCCTTTCTATTTGAAGATAAGAAGCCTGTTTTTATAAAAAATATTATTCAAGTGTATATATGCAAATCTAATTATACATGTCAATTATTGATGGTATAATAAGTTTTTGATTTCTTGCCATAAGTATCCTATTCAGTCAGGTCCTACATTAAATACTTAGTATTAAATTGTTAGTAGATTTTGAAAGAAGACCTTTAGAATTACAAATTCTTTACATGATAAATAAGATGACGTTATTCTAATGTGTATTAGCTCAAGATCAAGAACATTTTCTGAAGACTTTGAAAAAAGTCTTAAGTAGTTCTTTCTTTTCTAATTCTGCAGTAGAGCTAATGGTTGTAAAGATTGTGAATAGTATGAAGTTACATGAATTTGAGTAGAGCGCACATGACTTTTGATAAATAGACATGTATGTTTTCATTTTGTAATCATTTTTTAGGGAGATAGGATAGTGTGGTGGTTAGAAGCATAGATTTTGATATCAGACTGCCCTTATTTGGCCAGTTATTAGCCATGTAACAATCCATATTAGCTATGACTGGGTGTAATCAGTAATCATAATATCACCTTTTCTATCATTTGTTAGGTAAGCAGCATTTTATAGAGGTATTTTTGTGTTGTTTCTCTTGTTTCAGCTCGACTATAATAAGGAAAACAATTAGATGTGCTATGAGTATAGTGTGTATTTTTCCAAGAGAAACGTATAGGCCACCATTTAAATTTGTTTAAAATACTTTAGTTCTAAATAATGGGGGGGATTTATTTTTATATATGTCTAATTTTGAAGTTTCACTGTTGTTTTTTTTTAATTGCCTCTGTTCTAATAAATTAAAGAATGGAATAATATTTTGATGAAAATATACTATGAGTATACAGTCTCTGGTATAGTAATCAATTGTGTAGCTTGCTGATTTATTTTCACACAATTGTGAGTTGACTACTTCTGGCTTTAGGAGCTGTAGACCTGGACGCATTAACTGATGAGAAGGAAAGAAAAGCCTTAGAAGGGATGATTAATAATTTTGGGCAAACACCTTGTCAACTATTAAAGGTAAATCATAAAAGTTATTGATTATATTAATATTAATTAAAAAGTCTAGAATTTAATTGCTGAGGAATAGTACTACCAGTGTTTTCAAAGATTTTAATAATTTAAAACCTTATTTGAAAATTATATAGAATTTGGGAAAAAGTATACTGTCACTTAATACAAAAATAAATAGATTTAAATGGTAGTTCCTATTTTGAAATAACAAAATATTGTAGTAAAAAATCCACATATACAGTCAATTACTCTTAAATCACAGAGAACTTATATTTTCTCAGAAAGCCAATCACCTTATTTTCTTATTTCTGAGAAAGAAAATAGTGAGGTTAAAGGCCCCTGGCCAGTGAGATACTACTCTCTCCTTTATTTAAGTAGAAGAAACTCTGAATACTAGTTAGGCTTTGCCATTAAAACTGTCCTACTATAGGGACTTGTTCTATATATATATAAGATTTCTCAGTAGATGACATCTGCCCAAAAGGGGTATTTATCATCCAGAGCTCAAACCCAGTCCTAAAACTCAAATTATAGAATATGTAACATAAAATCAAATTATAAATATTATTTCTTTCCCTGTACTAGTACCTGGAAGTTAAATTACTATCTTTCTGATTGCTTTGTATTCATAGAAGTTAATCTAATGTTAATTTTCAATGATGTCTTGATCTTTGTTAGTATATTAATTTAGAAATGAAGAATACACAATAATATACTATTTATTAAGTTGATACTTTTTTTTTTTTTTTAATTTATTGTTAAATTTGATGAGGTTACATTGGTTGGTAACAATTAGACAGTTTACAGATGTACAAGTCCACCTCACATCATTCATGCATCGTATTATGTGCCCATCACTCAGTATCAGCTCCCCTTCCATCACCTTATATCT
>PVKE010007336.1:0-51087 GCA_004027555.1 Craseonycteris thonglongyai | reverse complement strand
TTTGTAATAGATTTCTGATAGAGTCTTTAGAGTTTTCTATATACAGGATCATGTCATCTGCAAAGAGTGACAGTTTAACTTCTTCTCTCCCGATTCTAATACCTTTTATAGCTTTCTCTTGTCTGATTGCTCTGGCTAGAACTTCTAGTACTATGTTGAACAGCAGTGGTGACAGGGGGCATCCCTGTCTTGTTCCTGATTTTAGAAAAATAGGCTTCAGCTTTTCCCCACTCAGTATAATATTTGCTGAGGGTTTGTCATATATGGCCTTAATTAAGTTGAGGTACTTCCCTCCTGAAGCCTTTTCTAATTTGGAAACGAGGGGGGCCCTGATTTGGAGGCCCAGAAACAGGACCACGTCTGGATGCACATTGAGGTTCTTGACATAAGATCTCACCATCCCTGGCCTACGGTATGGACTTGGGAAGATTGTTGGCCTTGTTATGCCAATAAAGTTATTGCAACTAAGTGGAATCAGCATGTGACACTATATCCTCCAAATGTCTTCTGATACAGTGAAATGGAAAACTGTAGATTACATGTATTTATTTTGTAATAATCCCTTTGTTTATGTTGCCAGTGATCCAGAAAAAGTGGTCTTTTACAACACGCCACGAATTAAACAAAGACCAGTGTCATTCACTGTTTCATTAACCGTAGGAGACATTCCACCACGTGTTTCACAGAAATTATTTTTTACAAAACTTATGAAATGATAAATTACGCCCCAAAAAAATTAAAAAAAAAAATCACTCAGAATTTCAAAGCAGGTGACTGAAAAGAAAACAGTTATTTGCATCTCGGTCTCCCACATTTTCACAAAATAATGTACCGTATTTTCCGGCATATAAGACGACCGGGTGTATAAGACGACCCCCTAATTTTACAGTTAAAACATAGGTTTAGGCCTATATTTGCTGTATAAGGCTACAGCCTCGGAAGTGGGGGGTAGTCTTATACAGCGAATATAGGCCTAAACCTATGTTTTAACTGTAAAATTAGGGGGTCGTCTTATACGCCTGGTCGTCTTATACGCCAGAAAATACGGTACTTGAAACAAATAAACAAAAACACCAAGAACAATAATAAATTTTCATTTGTCTCTTGTAATTGGAAACATTTAAAGCCAACACTTTGCTCAAGCTGCATATTTGTGACCTAATTTTACATAAGGAACATGACCATACCTTTTCCTCTAATTTCATTATTTCAGTTTTCACAAATGTCCAGTACTATGTGATTGGAGCAAATGAAGCAAGAACACCAGCATTCCCATGTACGCACACACCCGTACAGCTCTCCTTCCTAGTCTAGAGAAGTGTTAACCTAGTCTGCACGTTCATGAAAAGAAGGAGACATGGCTAGAAATGCTTTCCACACCCTCATCGGTCATAATAACAGTTGTGTGGCCAAGGTGCATGAGGACCACTTGAACTACTGGTCACTGATGCTCATATGAAACCATCATAAAAACCAAGATTGATCTCAGCATATCAAAGAATAAGTCTAAATGGTTTTAAGCAGGTTTATGATACCCTGCCTCCTTCCTCCCTTTTTCCTTTGAATTATCTTTTCATTACTTGAAACTACTTTGAAAGGAGCTACACACATGTCACCTGGTCAATGAGATGGATACATTTGTTATCAAGAACCAAGACATTTCTATTTTTTCAGGAATAATGACCTCAGAATCATATTAACTTTTTGGAATCTAAGATCATTATCTTTAACAGCTGCCAGGATTAAATTTATCCATATCAACTAACCTTAAGCAGCAGATGAATTCATTCAATAATCCAGAAACATATTCTTAAGCTCAGTTATCCTAATAGGTTCGCCTAGAAACATTGGTTTTTTTCAAATCAGTGGATCCGAGATAGTTAAACTGAGGGTATACATGCCTCTAATAGGTAACTAATTATTCCTGCTTTAAATTTTTAGTGAACAAAACCACCTTAGCCATTTTGGAAGGCATCATGCACTTAAGTCTCAATTAAGCAATTATCCCCATTCTGTAGTACGGTAAGCCCGAGATTATTTCTTGAGGAAAATTCTGACTCTATACACATCCTACTTGTTTTTGCATATGAGTTGGCATTCCAGATTCGACTCCTTATTTTCATGATAGAATGCTAATCTGGTTACCTGATTCTCTGTTTTTTTCTTTTTTTGAGTACACAAATTCGCTTCTCACAAAGGTAAAAATTAAAACTGCTTTTAATAGCAGGAAGTAGAAAAACTTCACCACCAATAGAACAGACCATCTTTATTATTATATTACTATTATCGTATCAACTATTTACAAATTCATAAGTGGGCTGTCTCAAGATGGAGCTAACAGCTCGATGTCAGCTGAGACCCACATGCTCGCTATCTTTTCTCAAGACCGTCTCCAGCTAATTGGCTTTTCAGCCTTACACTTTGTGCCTCACGATAGCTGCCATTGCACCAGACATCCCATCCATGTTCAAGATAGGAAGAAGGGAGAAAAGGCTCTTATAGAAAAAGACAGGCAAGAGAAATGGGGTTGTTATGTAATTTCTGTTGCATTAGCCAAGCAAAAAGAACAGCTTGCTGGCTGTGTGCTATCATCTTCCATCATATATGACAGGTATTCATTCCTCAGGAAACTCTGAGATCCATCCTTGAAACCTACTGACTGATGAGCCATCATCCCTTTTGCCCTTTGCAGAATCCCTACCATTTCATTGAATCCTAGTGCTGAATCTTAAACATTTGTTGAATCTCTTATGCTATAATACCCAAGCCCATGAAATCTATAAGGATTTGCTGTAAAAAAAAAAATGTTCTTGAGGACAATTTCCATGCATTGCTCCTGATTCCCAAAATTAGGCCCTAAGAGGTTTCTTTTAGTACTCGGTGCTGGGGAGGACTGGCTTGCTCTAGGGAAATTGGCGTGCTGTCTCCTTTCTGTCACAAACTATGTAAAGCATGGTCTCGTCCACTTCACCTCCAAGCACCAGGAAGTACCACTCTGACTGGACCAGGGCTGTGTGTGCCCGGGACAAAGGCTATGTGTCTTCTTGTTCTCTCCGATCTGCTTTGCATTTTGTTACTGCTTTGTTGACTGCGTCCTGTTGCAACCTACCTCAAATCTTTGTGGAAAAAAGTAGATAGAGACGAGAGAAGTCACGTGTTGTTATTTCAACACGTTTGGTCAAAGCCAACTCAAAAGGCTGAAATCACCACAACGGTGAATCAGAGGGGCCACCCAGGGAGAATGATGTCACCGAAAGGCCGCACATTGTTTTCTTACTACATAAAATACTCCCCGCTTAAGTGGGTCCTTCGTGACCAAGAGTTAGGTTCTAAAATTCTTACCTTTATGCTTCTTATACTCTTTTTTTAAAAGATTTATTTTATTGTTTTTGACAGAGACAGAGAGAAGGGGGAGGGCCCAGAGCAGTCTCCATAGTTATATGTCACCAGTCTTTGACATGGTTTTGTTCCACACAGGTGGGTGGGTGCCAGGCAGGGTGGAAATGTGCCTGGGGGGCTCCCACATGGGAGGCACGCCCCCTCAAGGCAGGGGCCCAATGGGGGGGGAGCGAGAATTGAACTGGGGGCTGTCTACATGGGAAGCTCACCCCAGTTCAGCATATGGGTCTGCACAGGCCACAGCCAGGATTCGATCCTCAGTCCCCAGGTCTGCAGAGCAAGCACTTAACCTGCTGAGCCATCCTGGCTTCCCTGATTCTTACACTCTTAATAGCTGTTTATGCTTTTATAGATTTCATTGCCCATATTTTTCTTTCCACTAATTTAATGCTTTTAAAAAGTTACCAAAGATCAATGTGAACGTACCTTGATCATCACTTTTATAGATGTCTGTATCTGTGACAGGGCTGGCTAGTTGTCCATCAAAATTGCATCTTCTTCCATGGGAACAGTCTCAATTTAGTTGGGGGGAATTCCAAAGTGCCCACCTAAAAAACTGCATTTCCCAATTTCCCTTGCAGCTTGGAAATGGCCGTGTGACCTGATTCTGGCCAATGAGATTAGCTGGAATTGGGGACAGGGCTTTCTAGGAAAGCCATTTGAAGGGGCAGGCTCAGTGGGCATCTGAGTTGGCATCTTGGTTTGTGTTCTCCCAGAAGGAGGTCTTGAAACGAGGACTAGGGTACCCATGGTTGTACTCGAGATGCGATCACAGGAAACAGAGAAGGTGGGGACAGTGGGAAGAGCAAGGGAGAAAAGCAATAAAGGAAGCAGCAATGGGCCAGTTCCCTCTTGGAACATCGAGGAGCTGGGTGGAGCTGGCCTCACGATTGTCTCAGGGGAGGACAAGTAGGTTGGGCTTCCTGCTCTCTGTTGGCTGGCATCAGTCTAGGGCTGTTACTTCTGCCCCAGAGTCTGTGTCCTAAAGAAACAAGATCCCATCTGGTGAGAACACACTGCTTTAGGCCCCATGTGTGGAGCCCCCAGCTTTGCTGGGGCCCACACTCCTTGACAAGTCTCACCCTCCCATGAGCAGTAGGGCTGATCTAAATGTCCTCAATGATCCAAATGTCAACGCTGACATCACAGGGTGAACAATTAGGACCTGGGTATTTAGGTTTAATAGATAATGAGATGGTTATGAGGAATGCAGTGAAAATAGTAGAAATGGGTGGCTGGGAGAAGCCGATCTCCCAGGCCAAGGGTCCCTCTTTCATACCAGCAGCCTCCTCTCACCAAGCTTTGGACAACAATCTTCAAGCTAAACCATGGCCCATGCAGACCTATGTGAGATAACTGAGACACCAATCCACACACTCACTGTGGAGTGGGGAGTTTGTACTTCAGCGCCAGAGGAGCAAATACCTCTTTCTGGCCTCCCGGGACCAACCCCCATCTTGTTCCTTATGCACTGAGCCAGTGTCACTTTTGCCGACTCAAGTCCTTAAACCAAAACTCTTCAAAATGACTGGGGCCTGGGAAGGCATTTGTGAAATGCAGAAGGAAGATGTCACCCCACACATTCTTTCCAGCCCTAGACAGTCACTCACGCTTCCTCAGAAAGCCACGGGGATCAGCAATCCAGCAGGGGGTCTAGCTGAGGAGACCTGGGCCCCTGGGGGCTGGGGGCCACTCGGCTCCACCTGCCACACTCTGGGTGAGAAAGGACACCCTGGGTTTCCATGTTTTCCAGTCTTCTCAAGAGAATTCTCAAGGATATTTTTTTTTTAGTGCAAATTCTCCCAAGTTTTAAAAGTTCACAGTTGCTTTATCTTAAAATTTAGTATGAACCAAACGAAATACATACAGTAGACTCTCCATGAACCAGAATTCAAGCAACTGGCACTCTCAAGCAACAGGTTTCATGCAAAGATTGAGCAAGAGGAATTTGTTCTAAACAGCTTGCAGTTATTATTTAGTGAAAAAAAATATGAAAATGAAGTTGGGTGGCCATCGATCAGAGTTCTGGACAGATCCAAGCTCTCTCAACGTGAACAGTCACGTGCAACGGCGCATGTGGGTTCTGGCCACAGACCTACCTTGATCCGATCTTAACACTGGGGACTGCTTGCTCTGAGGGCTCAGAGCCCTTCCCCTGGGGTACATCAAGCTCTGAGAGGCCAGAAGCGGAGAAATGAACCTCTTTACGAGGGTACTGTGGCACTTCCGTCCATTCCTTCTCTCTGTCATTTCTGGTTCTGATTTTCACGTGGATGAGTTTCAAGCTCAGAGTGTCTTATGAAAAGTCATCGGCTGGCTCCTTGTGCCACTCACGTCATCACCAGGAATCTGCTGGGGGAAAAGAACAAAAGTGGTGTGTGTGTGTGTGTGTGTGTGTGTGTGTGTGTGTGTGTGTGTGTGTAATGAGGAAGTCCCTCCTGGTTGTGTTGCTTTGCTCTTCCTTGAGATTAACTGCAGTAGCAGTAAAGTCTTGGTCGGAGTCACTGGGACAGAAGGACCATCCAGGGACTTTGTCTCTTGAGATGATCGTTAGACTTCCATGTGCAAGGATACTTAGCTCATTGTGTCCAAACCAGGTTTGATAAACAGCCTCTACTCTTTGCTCTACCCTGCCATAGGCACTGTCCTTTGCATATGACAGTTCCATGGTTCTGCTGAATTCATTCATTGCAATCTCCATCTTCACAAACAATATAAACCACTTTATAAAGAATTGGATAAACTGAGAGTGAATTCTGTTTCCTTTCTTGCTATCTCACTTCTCTGGTTTCTGCTGGGAGTGGTTCGTGACCGTTTGACGTCTCCGTGGTACGTACTTAAGGAGAATAGCACGTTCTGCTGCAGATGGAACCTGGGAGCTCTCCCCCACGTTCTTTCTCCAATGGAGCCGGTAATGCCGACAATTTGAATGACATAACTGTACGTGCGCCGTGTGTATACGTGTGTTTTGACTAACCATGGGAATACTATTCGGGTATTCCTTAGGCTGATTACTTCCACCCCGACATTTTGCAGTCGGCTCAGGGCCTCTTGTCAGAGGCCTTTCTGACTGAGTGAGAAAAGCGAGGCCCCAACGCACCGTGTGGACAGAATGTGTGTGTCTGTGTTGGCCAATGGGGAAAGGGTTTGCCACCCCAAAATGACAACGTGAAGACAAAGCAAACATAGCCTCCACTCCCCCAGTGCAGACATTAGCGTTGGAAACCCTGTCTTCTGAAATTCCACCTCCCCACCGCTGCCGTCAAAGACGGGCTTTTTCCAAGAAAAACATCAGCGGCTCCAGCTCTGCTGCCCGTATCTTGCCCATGAGGGCTCTGTGTTAATAGAGGGGCTTCGGGGCGTGTTTCCACCATTCCAAGCCGGGGAGAAGAGAGGGTGCTGGCAATCGGCCTTATTAGCAGTTGATGACAGGTATTTGCAATCCACGGAGAAATACATACATGGAGGAAACCAAGGCAGGTTCTCGGGGTATTTTAATAGCACCCCGCCACCTGACACCACTTGCACACAGACTGAGTTAGTCACTGCCCCCTCTGCTCCCAGAGTTCTTCGCAGCTATGGAACCCACATGGTAACCCCTCTGCCTCGCCCACCAGCCCTGAGCCCCTTGAGCATAAAGGCAGGGCCTGGCTGACTTTTGATCCTCAGGGCTTAGGGCAATGCCTAGGACATACAACAGAATCCTGCTGAGTGCGTGGCGGGAGCTCAACCACCGCATTCCATACAGGGACTCCCACATACATGAGGGTATCAGAAGATTCTAGAAGTTCTATCCCCTCCAGCCCTCCTTCAGCTTTGGCTGCAGCATCTCTAAATCAGCCACATGTGGAGCAAAGCCAGCCATTCGGTGTGGTGGACACCACACAATGACCCAGTCAACTAAATTTCTCACTAGTTAACCAGTTGACCTGGTAGTTCATATAAATTTAAAAATCAGTAGTTTATAAGCAGCCCCAGATCTAGAATTGCTTTGGCATCTTGGGTTCGATCTAAATTAAAAAATATATATATAATTATGTTTTAAGAAAAAGATTTTTACATGTTTTGTACAACTGAATTTTTCTAGTAAGTGCTTTTGCAAAAGACCTGTTTTGACAGAAAGACAATAGAGAAATAATTCAAAGGAGAATGCGGAGTTGGTCGACTTAAGTGGTTCTCGAACTGTAGCAAACAACAGAAATCACCTGAAGGCCTTGTTAAAACACGGTGGCTGGGTAGGGTCTAGAATTCCAGTTCCAGCAAGTTCCCCGGTGATGGTGACAGTGACGGGGATGGTGACATGCTAGTCTTCAGAGCATGCTTTGAGAACCACTGACCTGGATAGTGATTGCAGATGGTGATCTCAATGGTTCAGGGTCAAGTTTATCAGTTGTTTGATTTGATGTCATTGGGTGGATGTCATTGGACATACATACATGGAGTCTCCATTCCTATTTATCTCACGGCTTTCCCTCATTTTTATAAACAGCGTGCATTGATTTGGTGGACACACCACATTCGTAGTGGAGGCAGAATCATTTAGTGGTGAATAGCTAGCTCTCAACAACAACAGCCCTAATTTCTAGCATTTGCCTCCCGTGGAAACCCTCCTCCCCTGGCCAATGTCAAGGGACAGACACGAACTCGGGACCTGGGACTGGGAAGGGAAGTATATGCGGGGCCAGAGCAGGAGCCGTGGCTTGGAAGGAGCCCAGCCTGCTGCCTCTTAGCCATCTTCCCAGTGTGTTGCTTAATTTCTTTTACCTCAGTTTCCTTATCTGTAAAAAAAAAAAAAAATAGAGGTAATAATAGCCCCTCTGGCTGCTGGGAGAAATAGCTAAGCCTACCTCAGAGCACCCGCCAGTTGGCACTCCTCAGGGAGTGGCTGTGACGATGGCCTTGCCCCCTGACACCCACCACTCTCAGATAGCTGTGCTTGTGCTGTTTGAAATGCCGTCTTGCGTAAGAACGCCGCTGAGAGTGGTCACCTCGCCTCAGTCTCTCTCTTGCATAAAACTTCCTGCGAGATGTTCCCTCCGTCTATTCCTACGTGTGATGATCTAATTCCCGTTAAGTGTCTGTTCGGAAACCAGCCTCAGCTCTGTTGGCACAGCGTTAATTGCCCTGGAAACTTTGCCCGGAATGTCCCATTTACGCATCTCCTTCCCCTCTGCATCACCGACATGGCTCCTTATTCTGTCACCTCCAAGATTTTGTCTGCTGGGTCGTCCCCCACAAGGAGGATTGGATCTTTTTCAACCATGTATTCCCTGCTTCTCTTGGGTAAATCCATAATCTAAACATTGGCCTGGTGCTTGGATTGTAAATTATCCTGCATTCCTTCCACACAACAGCATGTGAAGGGGTTGGCAACCGGTAAGCAGTTAAAAGTAGGCATGGGATTTATAATTGTGAAAAAAAAACCAAACCAAAACTGGAAACAAGTCAAAGACCAACAATAGGGGATTGGTGAATAAAATCTGAGGGCCACAGAATGCCCCCTCTGCAGCAGTTAAAAAAGACGTCAGTGCAGTGTTGTTAAGAATATGAGAATGCCATGACTTGTTCTGTGACGATGTACCTACACACACAGAGCCACACTGCGATCTCCACTACACACACACAGCGAAGAGGCACAGAGAGAATAGCAAAGGAAAAGAAGACTGAACTATAAAAATGGGTCGTGACTGGGCAGAAAAACGAAGCCTGTCAGAACAACCGTACCAAACGTAGCTGCTGGAGAACGCAGCTAGAACTGCTGTCCCAGAGGAGCTGCCTCCACTCTTACCCCTCAAACCTTGGGAGTGTCAGAACGGGGTACAGAACCTTAGGGACCAGATGAACCGAAGCAACCTGGGGCTCCAAAGAACTGCTTGCAAAGATAACAAGAAAGCAGATATGATGACGACCGGACTGATGTCTACCGACTAAAAATTAAAAACCTGGTTCAGAATTAACATCACTACGTTGTGCGGTCTGCATCAACAGAAATGCCTTTCTTCCCCCCCAGTTGCTTGTGATTTTGCCAGTTGCTTGAGAGCACTGGTTTGTGTGAGTTCCAGTTAACGGAGAGTCTATTTACATGTATCCAGTGTCTTCCAATCGCCACACGTCCAGTTAACTGAGAGCCTACTGTACGTAGATATAGCGGAGTGACAAGCGTGGCTTAGATGCTCTCTGCCCTTTTTAAGAGAGAAAGAGTGTGTTCAGTAACTGGATGATGTGAGCAACAACAAGGGGGAGGGACAGCGGACCTGCTCACCAGGGACCGGAGGCTCTTGCCGCAGTGATTTCGTTCACAGTTCCTTTATGACAACTTTGATTTCAAAACCTGGACGCTCTCAGATCCTCCCGCTCATCTAGAGAAAGGGACTTGGTGCTGATGGAGAAGACAAAGGAGACCCCTGGATCGGCCAGCCCTGCTGGTCATAAGCCACAGGAGGCGTTTAGCTCAGGAAAACGAGAGGACTCCTCTCACAGACTCCATGGGACAATTGAATAACAGAGCCAGGGGCAGGACACAGTGACAGCTGGGATGCCAAGACTGTAGGACTCAACGCTCCCGAGATTTGTGCTCTGTCTCTCTTGCTCTTCTGCTTCCTTCTGCATTTCATCTTGATTCACTCAGCGTGGCTTTCTCCAAACTCTCAGCATCGCCACCAGGAAGCGGGTGGGTCTTTTTCTTCAGGGACACTTTAAGAAATCCCAGGGAAGGGCACGGATTAGTTAGGTCAGGTGCTCACCCCTGAGCCAATCAGCTGTGGCCAGATGTGCAGCAGAGGACACCTGGGATTGGCTCAACAACGGTAAACTGCCGACCTTCTTAGTCTAGACTCTGCCTGGAAATTAGCTTGAGTGAAAACCTGGAAGCCCCCTAGTGAGCCCCAGGGCAGGGAGGTACAAGTAGCATTTCTCTGAAGGAAGGGGGAAAGGAGATGTTTTCATCAGTACCAGATGTAGCGCTTAAAGAGGATGCGTGCTTTTTGAAAGCGCGTTGGCTTCTAAACAGGGAACACTATTAGGGTAAGTCTAGGTTTTCTGCAATAACAGTGACATGGAAAAACTCAGTGACCTATAAACAGCAACGGGTTGTTTTTTGCTCATGCTACACATACATCCCAAGTTGGCAAGGTCATGCTGGTCCTTCTGGGATCCAGGTTGATGGAAAGCATGCATTTCCGCAGTAGCTGGTACTAGGACAATGGGGGCTACGGAGTCATGCATCAGCTCTCACAGCTTCTGCCTGGAAATGACACATCACTTCCACTTAGGCCTTTTTTTGGCCAAAGCAAGTCACATAGTTACACCTAATTTAAATGGGGCAAGAGAGTACAGAGCAATACCAATGAGTGACTTCATAAAAAATGATAATCCTTCAGCAGGATACACATATATTTTTCAAAGATTTATTTTTATTGTTTTTGACAGAAGACAGAGACAGAGAGAGAGAAGGGGGAGGGCCCAGCGCAGTCTCCACAGCTGTATGTCATCAGTTTTTGACATGGTTTCGTTCCACACAGGTGGGCAGGGGCCACGCAGGGCAGGAACTGGGCTGGGGGCTCCCGCATGGGAAGCTCAGGTGAGAACGGAACTGGGGGCACACCCTAGTTCAGCATGTGGGTCCACACGGACCAGGGCCAGGATACGATCCTCGGACCCCTGGGCTACAAGACGAGTGCTTCACCTGCTGAGCCATCTCAGCATCCCCAGCAGGATATTTTTAAGAACTGGAAATCTAATTCCCCTGTACTTTATGTTCAATATGTTTTCATTCTTAGAAGGTATTCCCCAAGGCTTTCCTCATCTTCATTAGACACTGCATGAATGCGTAGAGGGATGGAGTGTAACTACCCTCCCCTTGAGTCTGAGCTGGGTTTAGTCAACTTCTTGACCAACAGCATGAGAGGGAAGTGATGTTCTGGGACTTTTGCGGTTAAGGCAGGAGAAGGCTTGTAGCTCCTGCCAAGTCCCTGGGGATCTGTGATGGGCAGAGCACCCTAGGGTGCACGGGAAGCAAAGTGGGGCTTACACGGGGCACCTTGAGCTGCCATGGGACCAGTCCAACTACCATGCCAGCCCCGTGCTGGGCAGGCCATGGGAGAGACCACACAGGGAGGCCCCGAGACAAAGGGGGAGACAAAATGCTCCCGCCTTCTTTGGTTTGACTCTTTGGGATAAATGTACTTCTGCCTTGTAGGTGTTGTGTGAGGGGGTAAGTAATCCTCGGAACTAATCGTACCCCTAATTGCTAACTTCAGGTTCTAAGTCCTGAGGGGAGAAGGTGTTTTTTTCTGAGGAGTTTTGGGAGCAATTGAAGTCTTGGTTCTCGAAAGAAAAGGAGGGGAGAGAAATTGCTTGTTTGTCTTGTTTAAGATTTACGTTATTGTTTGGAGACAAGGCAAGAGAGAGACTGGATATTCTTTGTAAAGCAAGTGCTACAAAGGATCGAAACATTTAGATTTCGATGAAACTCATTCTGCAGTTTTTAAAATAACTACTTAAGAATGATGGAAGCTGTCCCTGTGAAAGATCAAGCAAGGGTATTTAGTAATAGTGCTTATGCTCATGGTTCTCAAACTGTGCGTCAAGACACCCAGGGTGCTTCAAAAAACCCAAGGACGGGACAGGATAGTGTACATTGTTGAGGCGAATCCAGAGCTACTTGGTAACCGTCAGACACTGAATGGGCTGCTAGATTCAGGGAGTTCCAGTTTCAACCTCAGACAGCACTACGATCCTTTGGATGATGCCATATCTTTGCAAAACGAGGTCTTTGATGTTTCTGTGATTAAAAAGCCAGTACTGCATGAGTACCAGCATAGAAGAAGAAATGAGGGGATGGCCAATCCAATTCCAAGATCTGAGGAGTAATGTGGAGCCAATAGGCACACAGATCCCGGTAGTAATTGCAGTTCTTAAAGAATTAAATAAAAGATTCTTTTTTTAGGTATGTGTTTTAGTTTTTCAAACAGCTACTAAGTTGTTAGGACATAAATATTATTGAGGTGTTTGGACTTCCTTCGTGAGCGGCACGCTTGGGTATTTCTTTTGGCCTTGTAACCGTTGCTATAGAAAAAAAGTACTGGGAAATCAAGGCAGCCAAGAACGAAGACAGTTTGGGAGCCGTAGGCCTACACTGTCGCCGACTTGACAGCGCTTTTGCTCTTTTTATAATGGCTTCCTTGCTAGGACACTGGATACTCTGAATTCCAAGGACCGGATGGGTCTTTGAGTGTAAAGCCAGAAACACAAAGGCCTAACAGAAGTAACTTCCCGTGTGATTAAAGGACGCTGAAAGGGCCTGTTTCATGACTTCGGGCTTCGCGGGTGGGTTCTCACATTAAATGTGTCCATTCTGCAGGTGCAGCTGCCATCCGTGAACCTCGGCAGGAGCACATGACAATGGGTTTGGGCTACCTTGCCCTGTTTGTTTGTGACAAAGCAAATAGACGTGCCAGTTGATCAGCCGAGTTTGGGGTTGTTTTCTGTGACTGATCATGAGATAGTAATTTTTTTTCCTATCTTTTATTGTATAAAACTGCTTGCCTCATTCACATTTAAACCCACAAACTTGAACTCGTTGGTTTTATTCTGATTTTAACCAGATAAAGCAGCAGCTCTTCTTTGAAGCTGCCTCTGCTATGTAATTAAACCGGCCAACTGAGTTGTGAGTGTTTAGCCACTGAAGAGAATCTGGATTGGGGTTGGGGGTAGAAAGGGGGAACGCTAAATGCATGGATGTCAGCCACAGTGAGTTAAGAACTTTTTTTTTTCTGTAAAAAATGGAAATAGGAAAAATGACAACTTCAAGAAAATACTTAACTGATAAAAAGGAACTGATGCATTCAAAATCCTTTTTTTTTGACAATATACAAATAACATTTTCAACTGAAGAAAGAGCCTGATCTCTAATAAATCTTTAATACTTTAGAAGCTGAAACCAACATTTAGTAATATTTCAGAATGCACCTAAGTAAACTGGCCAATATAGATAAGATTGTTTTGCACCCGGCGGACCTCAGGTGATGTACTTGTTCATCAAGATCGTTACTGGTCATCCATTCAGCACATTTATTGGGAACACTGCATGCTCGCAAATCTGAGGTTAGAGGAAACGCAGGAATTCAAGTAGATCAGCCTCATCTTTCTTGCCCAATGATGACAGAATAGAGCATTACACTGCGGTTACTAACACAGGGTCCTTGGGGATCAAAGAAGGGTGTTCTCCCCTACGAGACTAAATGACATATGAGTTTCGACAGTGACAGAAAGACTATGTTCTTCCTTGGCTTAGAGGAATCCATTCAAATATCATGAGAGAGCTTGTCATGCGTCTCCCCCCTGATGAATTGTAGGATTGTCCAAACGTTCTTTCTTTCTCGGAACCACATCCTGTTTCTGCAGACAGGGGCAGCCCATTAAATGGGGAATTAATGACTGAACATTCTCCAGGCTTCTGTTCACATGTGTTCACATTAGGAGTGATGGATATTAATGAATAAATGATATTAGGAAAGAATTATCTTTAGCCCCTTAGAAAGTGGATGAAGTAGACTGTGTAATCCCGGGTTATAGAAACCTAGAACTGATTTTCTTAAACTAATAGCAAGTTTAATATAACATTCCTTATAGTATCCGAAAGAAATAACAGATGTCCAGTTTAATACCAGTGAAGGTGGTTCGAATTGTAACAATGGAAACCCCAACCCTGAATTACTTAAGTGAAAAGGCGATATATTGGTTCACACAGCGGAAAAGTCGATGAGAAGAGCAGGCTCGAGCAGGACATGAAAAGAGGGACAGGACAGGGACACAGGGCCCCAGTGGAGTTCCCTGAATTTCACGTCCTCTAGGCTCTAAAGATTAAGCTTCTCAATGGCTGTGCTCTAATGGCAGCAAGATGGCTGCTGCAACTCCAGATACGACATCTTTGTAGTTCAAGTGCAGCACACAGGGCAAGTGTGTCTCTTCCAGAAGTCACAGCACCAGTGTCTCTTGCTAAATCAGTGGTAAATAGACCACGTGCCCATGTCTGAACCGATTATTCCGGCCAGAGGAAGGCGACATTCGGATGGGTGCTTACCTAAGTAACATGCTCCATCTCTGAGCCCAAGGCCCAGAGCGAATGGTGAGTGACTAAGTAATGGACAAAGAGGAGGATGTGGGGTCCCATCACCCAAGGAAAGAGCAGTGGCAGCAGGAAGCCAAATAGCCACTTCAGAACAAAACTCATCTTTTCCAAAGGAGGACATGTCACAAAAAGATATCGCCATGGATTGTGGAGTCCATGAAGCACACGAGCCATGCCTCAGGTGATCTGGTATGAGAGGAGTGATAGGAGACAGAGCTCTCAGAGACGTTTGACAATCAGCTTCCTGGAGAGATGATTTGTAGCATCTGCTGTTTTCCTTGGTATAGATGCTCACACCATGGCCGATTTCAAGCTACCAACATGGAGCCACCAACTGTAGATTTGGGAAAACTTGCATGCAGGAAGTGCTCATGAGCAGGTACGAACCAGGACAAACCGGGCCAGGCTGACCGCAACATACAACAGATCATTTTCATTAGACTTTTTGCAAACTTAAGATCTTACTTAGGCCACCAACAGGATCCGCAAAATCCCGCAAAACTTAAGTTAAGACGGACTCAAAGATTTGTGGGGAGGGGGTGGAAGGCGCAGTTATGAGAGATAGCTTTGTCACCTTGTCAAAAATAGGCATATTTTTAGCTCCTTTTGATGGAAACCACGCAGATCCATCATCTGGTTGGCTATAGAGCCACATTAAAATAGCCTCCCTCGCTCTAAATAAAATGGTGGAGAAAAACAGCAATTATGTAGCCGCAAACCCCCTCGGTCCCCATGAGCTGCTGCAGTCAAGCATTTCTGCACTCATGTCCCCCGAGATGTCACTTACTCCTCAGGGTGGTCTCCTAGGCTCAAAATTTTCTGGCCACAGAAGACACATCTGTTTGTTGATATTTTTCTAGACGGCTAATTACACAAACCCTATGATTTTCCACTCTGGTGAATGAACAAAAACAAGGTTCACAGTCAACACGGCTACTCAGAACACTGGTGACTTGTTATGAACGAGGAATAACCACAATGGCTGGGACTAAGGTAAAACTCTCACGAAGAAAAAACGTCTTAAAGCTTTAGCCTTGTTCTTTGCAGTCAGTTCTACTTAGACCGCACACCAAGTGGAAACGGTATGACATGTCCTCAGGTTTAGTTAGGGACTAAGAATAAATTCCTCTTTCCAATGTTTCTGGAAAACTAACTTTCAAAGGCACACTGTGTGTTCAGATTGGACCTCCTGGAATTAGGGGCAGGACTGACCTCTGGAAAAAAAGCAACTTCCCTCCGGTTACTTCCTCTTCTGACCTGTTGGGACCTGCTTTGGGGACATCTGGGTCATAAATACAAACCAGTCAACACTGATTGGCAAAAAGAATGCCCAGTTGCTGGGGGATAAAAATGTTTTCAAGATTACTTCTTTCCCCTCTACTTTCAACAAAGGTGCATATAGTTTGGGTGTCATTCCAAAGACGTGCCTTTGGATTTCAAATCCCAGAATGCTGAAGTACTGGAAAACAATTCAGTTCTTCCCCAAATGCCTAAGGGGTCACACAACGTGCACTAGCTAAACTACAAATCTACTTTTAAGAAACGTACACACACACACAATGTCAGAACGCCACGTGAGGTTAGAACTTTCGATTCTTTCACCTACTAAAGGCAGGATATTAATAAGCTTCTCAGTAAGTCAAGTTATTTAATATACCCATCTCAATTCTAGCAAAAACTTCAAAGTCAACCGCTAAAAGTATTATTATTGTTAATAGTAGTAATAATTAACCTCTATTTCAAGCTTCCTTTGTGCCAAGCATCAAGCTATGCTTTTCGTAAGTCGACTTCAAAGGACAGTCAAAGTATCCTCACTGTCACAACAACCCCATGAAGCAGGTTCTAGGGTCCTCATTTCAGAGATAAAGAAACCAAGTTTCTTTCTCGTTGTTATAATGATCAAACTTTAACAAAAGTAAATTCTTTTTTTTTTTTAAATACTAGACTTTCCCAAAATTAAAACTAAACACAGTAGCTTTAGTCTGATCCTGAAAGGATATTTATTATGTCTTTGAATTCCAGCTGAAAGACAAGATTTGCATTGTCTCATACTTGATTTGTTTGTTGTCTTTTTCTAATGTAACAATGAGGATTCTTGACTGAGTTTTGACCACTCTGTAGAATGCTGTACCTATGCATGTGCCAGCCATCAGGTTCGATTTCACTGTCTCGTGTGTAGCCTCAGATATTCGGTTCGTGGGTTCCAAACCACAGAGGCTGTCTTAAGCTGCATGACACATGCGTTTTTGCTTAGCAAGATCATAAATCTAAAGAGGCAATGCTACCAATCTGACTAATATGGACGCACAAACGTGAATGCTGAAAGTCCTGGGTGCTTTTATTTAGCCAATTTCATAAAAAATATGCTTGCCTGTTTCAAATGTCCACAGAAGCAAAATCTTATTTTTTAATTTTGAGAATTGGGTATTATAAAAAATAAAGATTTTAAGAACTACTCATCAGTGAATTATAATCAAATATGGAATGGTATTACATCATTCAACTTTTCTCAATTAGAAAACCAATTCACTTATCTTAAAATGTTTCTATTTGCTAATTTGCTTCCTAGAAGATTTAATGCATCTGAAATATACCCTCGTATTTATTCAAAAATTATCTCAAAGACACTAAGCATTAGTAACATTTCATTCAGAAGAGGCCCTTTGTAGAGGGTCCTGTGGTTTCCATGCAAGGGAGAAAGCAGTATGTGAATTGTGGAATTTAATGTCCCAATGAATGTAGAAGATTAATACTGATTATTTGAATCTGTGTTCTTGGTTCATCCTTTTCAAACTACGAGTCCACAGGCCCATTAATGCAATCGTGCACATTTACAGAGTTTAGAAGTCAAGAGGAGCTCAGAGAAAGAATGGAAAGGCAATGAGGAGACAACCAAATGTCAGTGTTGCCATCAGCTCTCATAAATTCGGAGCAGAATGGTCCAGTCTTGGGTGAATATGGGATGGAAAATGAGCCAGAGCTCCATTCACAAAATCATCCTCATCCTCATCTTACAAAAATACTACATGGGAAGTTTAAAAACCTAGTGAGAGGGTTTGAACTTGATCCGACTACCTTGAGAAGTTACAGATCAAAGAGGATCAGGACCGCCATCTATGTAAGAGTCTCTCATTCATACAGTTCGTTTCCCCTCTGAGTTATACACAAACTGGCCCCAAGGAGAGCTCAGCAGTCATTTGGACTTTCCACAAATATTTGGACATCTGGTATGACGCACACTCTCCAGGCAGATAGAGGGAATATAGGGAGAAGTAGTGGTTTCTGATGAGGAGTGCAAGGGCATCAGCTAATAGTCTTCACACAACACGATCATTTACTACATGAGACACGAGGAAACCAAAGAGAGGATTGTTAACTCTGCTTTGAAACAAGAGATGACGTCATAGAATAAATGAACTGAGTTGTACAAGGATAAGGATGTACTACAGGGGGAATAAAAAAAAAATCATCGCCCTGGGGTCATCCCTTGAACAAAGAGAAGAGGAGTCTTCATGACCACAGGAAATAAGGACCTCCATCTTTAGGTTCTAGTCCAGGGCAAATGCAGTGCTGAGACATGGTGGTGATACATAGATTTATGGATGTGAGAGGGAAGCAATGGAGTGGGATTTGGATGACAGGGTTATGGACTGTGGAGTCAGGCTGTACAAGTCCAGACAAGGCTGAGAATGACACAGCGTTCTTTTGCTTTCAGTCAAGTCCACAGCCCCTGAGACACGCGGGCTGTGTTGGCCATTTTAGAGTGGTCAGAACACACACAGGGGTCTTCCTCAGCTCCCACCCACTGTGCCGCATCCAGACCTGTGGCCTAAATAAGACATTGCCTATTCCACGTGGGAATCTTTGTGAGAATTTTATAAGAAAAAAAGAAGGAGAGACCCTTCACACAATGTCCACAATGATAATGGAGTCTCTTTAAAGGTTGTGAAATCTTCATAAAGTTTTAAAATTTTACCTTCACCATGTCGCAGCTTCAGTCAAATTGTAAAGTATCATGATATGATGCAATAATTTCACTTCTACTGGGGTGTTCAGTGTATATGGCAACATTATTTATGATAATAGAACATTTGAAACAGCCAATAGGCAGGACAAATGAGAAATGGTCAGATAAATTTCAGCTGGCCAGCTGATGACCTGGTATGACGTCACTGAAAAATGATCTTGCGTTTGAAGACATGAGAAACTGTCCATAATATGTGGGAAAGGGGATGAGAAAAGAAAAAAAAAGGACATTCTACTGAAAGAATGAAAAGCAGGAGAAAGGGGAGAAAAAGAAAACATGCTTTATTATCCAAAATGGTGATTACTTTCCATGGGGGGGGGGGGGGGGCAATATAGGAGAGAAAAAAAATTAAAGAGTTGGACCCAGAAATGAAAATGATAGAAATAGACACCAAGGGCCAAGGAAGAGTCTAGGTCACCAGATATAAGTATGACCAAGGAGTGGAATTTTTTTTTTCCCAGAAACCTACAGAAAACAGAATACAGGCCTATGAGTTTAGTTTCATTCATTAGCTTTTAAACTGCTCTGTCCAAACTAAGATTTACAGCACTTGCCAATGTTTAATGGTCTTCCTCTAGCCAAGCATGATCAAAGTTGGCTTTTTCCTGGTAACTGGAAGCCAAGACCAGGTTCAGAGAACAACACAGAAAGCTGAAAGCCTGCAGGCAGAAGAGGTGATCCCGGGCTCGCTCCCCAAGAGGAGGTCAGACATCTGGCGGCCACAGCTGGCCTGGAGCTGGGCAGCCGGGAGCAGAGAGCCACATGCAGATGGTTACACAGACCTCCCAAGAAGGGCAGCGGCCAGGGGCAGAGATGAGTATCTGGACAGACGGCCTATGGCTCAGAGAGCACGCCCAGGTAGCTGCAAGCACTCACGGCCAGACACGGGAAAGGGTTCTTCTGTCCTAAGACCTAAACCAGTGGTCTTGTTTTAAATACATACATATAATTTTATTGTATGGGAGAAGGTGAGAGAGAGGAAAGTGGGGGAGGCCCAGAGCCGTCTCCATAGTTGCAGATCACCAACTGTGACATGGTTTCATTCCACACAGGTGAAAGTGGGGCCACGCAGGGCGGGAACTGGGCTGGGGGTCTCCCACATGGGAGGCAAGAACTTTTGCCACTGAGCCATCCTGGTTACCAGTTGTGTTGCAGTTCAGCATATGGATTTGCATGGGCCGGGGCTAGGATTTGATTCTCGGACCTTGTGGTTGCAAGGCTAGCGCTCAGCCTGTTGAGCTATCCCTGCATTTCCCTACATCATACTTTAAATTGAAATACACACACCTACACACATGTGGACATTTGCCAAAAATGTTACTGTTTTTATTAGGAAACAAATAAGATCCAAAGTTCCTTTAAAAATGGAGGATTGTTATTCCATTTCTGCATTTCTTCATCACATCTATCAAGTAGAGCTACTTGAATTTTTTTTTCTACAGTAGCTACAGTTGAGATACGTTTTACTCCACGCTTGCATAGTTTCCCTGCTGCCTTATATTTTTAGTTTAAACTTTCTGCAGAATTTAAGTGAAAGAGTCCAAGCCCCCGTGAACGGCGTATGTGTCATACATCACGCAGTCAGTATGTAGTTCCCCAAATTGAAAAGGTCTAAGTTTTTTAGAGTTCAGCCTGACGGGATGCAGCCTGTCTTCATTGCTGGTACACACAGAATCGTTCCCAAAACTCGACCTGATCGTGAGCCTGGGGCGATGACTCAGCAACACGGGAGGTGACTGTGCAGCACCCTCGGGCCACAGCCATCTGGATGGTGGGGAAAAAAATGGAGACAGAAGAGCCTTCCTAAGAAGCCAACCACGGCCTTGGTGTCCTCGCTGGTCTGTCTGCTCCGGGGCCAGGCTGAGCTCTCTGGGCTCTGAGGCCTGGTGCAGGTCTGACAGAAGAAGGCAGCAGAGAGAGACCACATCAGGGGCTGCAGGAATTTAGAGCCAAGAGTCATGGCAAAGAGAGGCTGGAGCTGGCCTTGAGGCGACCTTGAGACGACCTTGGCACAGGAGGGGTGCCCAGCTTCCGGGAAGAAACTTGGAATAAAGACTACAGAGTCATTTGGCTGAAGGGTTTCCTTGTGTTGCCAGCTTTCATGAGCTACGAGAAACAACAATGCCATGCACAGTAAATTGCCTTTTACGTGTATTTATTCCGTCAATAAATACTCACTGAAGGCTCCATGTGCAGGACCCTGTACGAGGTGTGGAGGTAATTAGGACAGGCTTGCATGGAGTTTACATTCTCGGGGGGAGAGGCAGACAACAAGAAGAGACAGCAGATTAAAGGGATAATTTTCGGCATGTAATTTTGCTCTCAGGGACGTAAAGCCAGTCCCTGAAACAGTATGGTCACACAGAGCCCCGCGCCCGAATATTAAAATTCTGCAGTCGCCATATTGAAATTCTATATAATTTTACCTTTGACTTGGTGTCTTGTAAGTAGCATCTGACGGGACCACGGAACGCAGGTCCCAGGACAGGTGCTTGGGGTCTGAGGCACCGGTGGAGGGAGACTGGGCTGGGACGTGACTCCCTGGAGGGCTCTCCATAGTCAGCCCCCCTCTTCAGTAGCAGTCCTACATTTCTTTGTGCGGTCGTTTGCCTAGTATCCGTCTCTCCGAATGGACTGTGAGGTCCTTGAGGGCAGGGGGACAGGTCTCCTTTGCGGGCAGCGGTCTCCAGAGTACCCCACACAGTGCAGACCGTCAGTCATGAAGGGCTGGGGGTGAGCTGGGGGTGCAGGGGAGAGGAGAGTGAGCCCTTCCCAGAGGATCTGCTGGTGTTGAGCTGGGTCTTCGGAAATACAAGAAATAGTCTGAGGACAGGAGAGTCTTGCCTGACCCAAGTATACATCGCTCCTCAGCCTTTTGGCTGGGATCAAGTGTAGAATGACCCAAGCATGAAGGCAGAGACAAACAGGAGAAGACCCTCCCTGTCACTATATGCCAGGTCCCCGAATGTGACAGGTGCCCAGCAGGGTGGCCGAGGTCTACAACCCCCTGGGACACTCCATCATCCCTTCCCGCTAGCCTGCATTCTTCCTGCCCCCAGCCCTATCAGATCTCCTTCAGGGGCTTTCTGCTATTGTCCGACTCACCCCATCAAAAAAAACAAACAGTACGCAAAGTCTCCACCATGAGCATTTGGGGTAAAATCCAATACCTTGGGTTGCTCAGGAACAAAGTGTCATCGGAAAACAGCCTTCAAGGCTCCTACCGCTCCGACAAAGCTCGTCTTGAGGAAAGCCAGCTGCCAGGTTAGAAGACAGCCGCCCCATGGAGCATGGGGCCCACGTGACACAAGACGGAGCCCTGCCAGCAACCACATGAGTGAGCTTAGGCGCAGATGGCCCATAAGTCAAGCCATCTGAGAAGACCTCAGCCCCACCCAACAGTGTGACAGCAACTGTGTGAGAGGCTTAAACCGGAGGCGCCAACGTCAGTCCCGCATGCCGGACCCAGAGAAACCAGGAGACCAGGGGGATTTGTTGTGACGCACCCTTACATTTGGGGTCACCCAACCCAAGACGGGAGACACTGTCAGGCACATTTCTCATCCCTGCACCTGCGCAGAGCGGTGATACGTGGGCAGCGACAATATGGCAGACACATTGGCACCTGGCGTGGTGTCAGCAGGAATTTCTGCCCAGCAGAGCTTCATGCCTAACACCAGCACAAACAAAAACAAATGTCTTTTGGAGACATTTTGACAGTGCTGGTTATTGGAGCAACATTTGGAAATCCATCATCATTACCAATATCCCTTCCTTAAAAAGAAAGTCATGGGAGACAAAAGGAATTGGGAAGTTTTGATTTCTTTTTTAGGACTGTAGGGAAGCATGTGTCCACAATATGGAATGCCAAGTCAGCTTGGCCAGTTCTGCCCCCTGCCATATTCACAAATTTGAGTCATCCATTGCATTCATGGCCTTTGAAGATCTTGCTTGATCTCTCTCTCTCTCTCTCTCTCTCATCTCTCTCTTTCCCCTTCCCTTCTTCCTTTCCTCCCTTCTTTCTTTTCTTCTCTCTTTCTCTCCTTCCTTCCTGAATATTACAGATGAAACTTGAGTAGCCCCGTGTCCATAGAACAAAGTATCGCTAAATTATGGTAGCCTTCAACCTAACTTTTTAACCTCAGCTTCACTCCTAATCCTAATCTTAGAGAGAAAAAAAAAAACACATGTAATACAAGCAAAAAAACTTATTCCAAATCCAATGTTTAATGTAGTAGCAGCCCAACTCTGCAACATATGAAGTCTCTTAAAACAGTGCTTCTCAAACTTTATGCAAACGATGTGAGGACCTTGCTAACACGCAGGTTCTGATACCGTGCGTGTGGGTGGACCTGAGAGGTTGAGGTTCTAACAAGCAAGCCCACAGAGGCTGCCTGGAGGAATGACCACCATGGCGGCACTTTGTGTTTCTCCACCTGAGTCTCAGCACCTGCACCATGCAGGGCTGGGTTCATCGACCTCTCAAATTCCATGACTCCCCTCTGCGCCCCGTTGCAGTCGTTGGGACCACCTGCCACTTCTGTCCCGTAAAAACGTTCGCGGTGTCCTCTCTCGGCTTCTTCCTCACAGCACGTGCATGTCAGGTCTACTTAAGAGTCTTGTCAGTCTCACATTCCACACTCTTCTGTCTCCACTCACCTCTCCTCATCTCTATGTCCAGTCTACACTCCATCTGGACCTGCGTGACCTCCTACCCAGGCCAATGTCACCAGCCTTCGGGGCCTTTTGACAAGACAAGTCTAACTGCATCATTTGTCTGCTTAACCCCTTGGATATTCCTTAAGGCGTCCTATGTGCAGGACTTCACAAAACTCCTAATGTCCGTTGCCTTAATGCTCCATCTCATTGAAAGTCTTCTCAGCCTAAAAGACTAGGTCACCTGCCATTCCGGAAAACACTGTCCCCCAACCTTGTCCCTCTTCTGGTGTGTCCCCCCGGGAAAGCCTTGCTGAGCCGCAGCGTGGGTTAGGTGTCTTTATCATGCGGTCTTTCAGCAGCCTGTATTTCTCCTTCGTAGTGTTTTTTTCCTATTAATTCATTCGATTCCGTGTGTGTGGTTTATGTCTGGCTTGACATCCACACAATCTGAGTCACCGATCTATCCTCTACGTCCAGCGCACGAGGGGCACATTCAGGGAGACCACCAAGATTCTTAGAACAGATAAATAGTTCCCACAGACATCAAGAATTCCTGATGGATATTGCTGCATTGAATCTATTAGGTTATCACGGAAACTAAGCTCCTGGTTGAAGACTTGAAGCTGGCCTCTGCTACGTGTCTAACATTTCCCTGGTGTCTTCTAATTATCGTACAAGTTCCTCGTCAGGAAGACTATGCCTGCTGCAGCTAAGTGTGATAATAATTAGTGGATGGATGCAAGGGGCGTATGGCTTGTATTTTTGAAGGTCCACGTAACTGACAACGGAATTCTAAACATTGACACGAACAACACAGAGAGAACACGTGGTTTCCAGGCTTCCTCCCTCAAAACTTCAGCTTGTTTCTGCATTTTGTTTTCCCTAAGCAATGAATTAAAGAAATAAATTCCTTGTCTATCAAAACCCCAGACCAGACAAACACCATGTCCAAGGAGGTGTGAATGGAGGGCTGAGGATCCCCATGTCACCCAAAGTCTTCCCAGTCACTGAACCCAGGAGAACTGTGCCCCTCTAGAATTTGGAGAACTCTGTTGAAATGCAAATGCCCTTTGCAAAGCTGGGCCATTCAAAATGCAGGAAGCACCTTGTCTGTCCTCAAGCCAGGGCCGGGTGTAGCTGTGGGCACACCCACAATAGCTGCATTTTCCTCAAGCACCTGTTTTTCCTGCACTCACTTTCACATCATTTATATTTTAAAGCAAATATAGACATGTTGTGAAGTCATTTAAAACTTTGCATGAATCTTCAAAGAGAAGAAGAGGTTCAAGGAAATGCAATGAGGGATATTTATTCCGTCCTAGGGAAGTAAGGGTCCCTCTGGGGAGATATTTATAAGCCAGGCAGAATGTGTTCTCCAACCAGACCCCTCGTCCTGTGGGGCTGGAACTTCTCTCCTGCACTGTCCCTCTTCAAGAGTCATAGATCCTTTGTTTGAAACGTGGTCCATCACTAGCCATGACTAAGTCTGGATTTCCCAGCCTCCCTTGCAGCTAAGCACAACCCTGTAACTAAATTCTGGCCAAGGTGAGGCAAGCTGAAAAGGAAAACAGAAATTGACCTTGCCTCAGCCACTGCTGTTAGCAATCTCCATTACCTGTAAACCTAAACCCGACAAATAAAGGGTAGCTTTTCTGAAACGCAACGTACCACCCTACTTGGGACACTTTTAGAGGGAAATGGGGACATTAAGACAATTAAAATTATGTCCTTTTAAACTTTGTTTTATTGCCTAGCAAATTGATTTTGTAATACTGATGAATCTGTAAAATAATCCAACCAAAGACTATTTTCAAAAATGTTTTTTTTTGCTGTGTGTGTCTTTTAGTCTGAAGTGAGTCTCTCGTAGGCAGCATCTGTAAGATTTTGTTTCCTTATTCATTTAGCCACCCTGTGTCTTTTGAATGGAGTATTTGATCCATTTACCTTTAAAGTAATTGTTGATATATAGCTATTGCCATTTTTTAATTCATGTTTTCATTATTGTTCTTTTTTTGTCTTGAAGTCCTTCTAACATTCCTTGTAATACTGGTTTGGTGGTAATGAACTTCTTTAGCTTTTTCTTATCTGGAAATATCTTTTTCAGTCCTTCAATTTTTAATGATAGCTTTGCTAGGTAGAGTAGTCTTGGTTGTAGGTCCTTGCTTGTTATCACTTCAAATATTTTGTGCCAGTCCCTTCTGGCTGCAAAGTTTCTGTTGAGAAATCAGTTGACAGTCTTATGGGAGCTCCCTTATAAGTAAATAGCTGCTTTTCTCTTGCTGCTTTTAGGATTCTCTCTTTGTCTTTACTTTTGACGTTTTAATTGTAATGTGTCTTGGTGTGGGCCTATTTGGGTTTATCTTATTTGGGATTTTATCTGCTTTTTGTATGTCTATTTCCTTCACCAGGTTAGGGAAATTTCCCATCATTATTTCTACAAATAAATTCTCAATCTCAGGTCTCCTGTCTTCTCCTTCCGGTGCCCCTATGATGCTAACATTGTTCAACACTTGATGTTGTCCCAGAGGTTTCTTAAACTATCCTCATTTTTTAAATTCTTTTTACTTTTTGATGTTGCAGTTGGGTATTTTCTGCTACCCTGTCTTCCAAATCACTTATTCAATTATCTGCTTCATCTAGTCTATTGATGATTCCTTCTAGTTCATTCTTCATTTCAGTTACTGTATTCTTCACTTCTGACTGATTCTTTTTTATGGTTTCCATGTCCTTTTAATGCCTGCTGTCTCTTAGTTGAAGTTCTCTGTAAAACAGGCCCCCAACAAGTACTAAGAACACTTTGAATTTCACTTGTTTTCATGGCAGTATTTCTCTCTTCTCTGAATTTGAGCCAAAAATGGCACAGTAAGAAATTCGTGCTATAATGCCCACAACACCAAAGCAATAAGCACACTACAGACAACCATGTCCCCAAAGATGATGGGAATAGATCTAACTTAGAGCCCAGGATACGGTGGCAGCTGAGTCCAATCCTGAAAAGTAATCAACAAATGCTGAGCAAGTGCGGTTTCCCCCTCCCCCAGGCCTTCTCTGCATCCCCACCTACGGGCTGCATGTTGCTGTTCAAGGCCCTTAGCACACATATCTGCCTTAGGGGACGGTCGTGCCTATCACCCCTGGAATGGGAGCTTTCTAAAGGCTGTCCACCAGGACTGTGTCCCTGGACCCAGATTCAGAGCCCAGACCAAGGCAGAGACATCCAGGAAGTGTTTGGTACATGAAAGAATCTTAATCATTGCTCTTCAAAAGCTCTGGGTATATTAAAGCTCAAAGAACTGGATTTTTTTTTTTTTATCACAAACACCTCCTCTCGTTTAACCTTCAGGGTCAGATTTCATTCAATGCCTGAAGCTGTATCTGCTAACATATTTTCTAGTCTAAACTGTGGTTTTATATATAATGCCCAAATCTTTAATTAATTAGTTATAATTGTCCAGAAGCTAGCGGTTCACAGCACCCAGACACCTTTCATTCTCTTGCCTTCGAATGTTCTAAAAAGAGCGACTTTTGGGGAGCAGAGATAGGGGGAATTTTCTTCCCTTTTCGGCAGAGCTTTGTGGACTTCTGTGTATTATTGTAATGGGAGACACTGAGAGATGAGACCACAAACCCAAAGTTACACCCTTTTGGCCTGAAAGGTTTGGATAAACACCAGTGTTTCTGGAAGACAAAAAGAATGCACAGCCATGGAAGTGTGGGAATGATGTTCACATGTAAAGAAGGGCACGTTCTGAAAGCACTTTCGCTATAAAATCAGTTAAAACTCACTAGCAAAACTAAAGGTCAGACATGATGCTTTGACTACAAGTATAGCAAAGGGTCTTAAGAGCACCCAGAAGAAGCCTAGAAGATTCATCCTTCTGTGTCTAAGCAAAACAAAGCATAAAGACAAAACTGCAATAGTCATTTCCCCCTATACATCAGATCTTGGTAGAATTCCCACCTCGGAAGAGGAAAGCTCTGTGACCACATAAGAAAAAAAAAATTTTTTTTTAATTTCATTCCAATTTTTCAACGAGTCCAAACTACAACAGAGATTTTATGGCTCTCAGTCTGCCATGCGGATTTCCGCCTCTGACAAATGCCAGGAATCCTTGTGGCTACTTTAGATGTTCAAACTGTTTATTAAGAAGAACAAGAGAGCGTCGTGTTGAAAACAGAGTTCCAGAAAGGTAGCTGAGGCCACTGCTTTGGACACCAGCCAGACGATGACTTCTTGGCCATGGAGTGGGCAATTTCAGGAATTTCACAATTCTTGAAACTCCCCTGTGCAGTTTAAGAAAAGAGTTTTCAGTAGCAAGGAGGTAGATGTCAGAGGGCTGTAGAGACAGATGGAAGTTAGTTGTATGAGGCTGAAAGTGAAAACTAAAGCCCAATAAGATGCCACCATTATCCACCAGAGGCTTGGAGAAGACCCAGTCATGTTGTAAGGATTTTCGAGCCATTGAATAAGAGGAAGGAGAAAAATAACCGGAACATAAATTTTCAAGAATGCAAACTTATTCATTTCCAACTTAATGGGCCTCCGGCTTTTGGTGGAAGCAAAGGGTATATACTCTGCCTCAGACAAGTGGCTTTGAACCAGGTGGCACCTGGATATTGAGGAAATAAGCTCCTCTGGATACATGGGTCAGGACTTGAGTGCTGCTAGGTAGAAGGCATTTGGATGAAGCTACAAAGAGGGAGGAATAGAAGGGCGATCGCATCATTAGCTACCATTCTAAGTCAAGCCTGTCTCCTACACACAAACACATGTCCACATGTGTGCGCACACGCACACACATAGGCACTTCTAAAATACTCAGCTTCCCAGACTCCCTTGTGGTCCTAGATGTCGCGTGACCCATGAGACGCATGTGAAGGTCCCCAAGTTCAGCCTCCCTGCCCTTTCTGAATAAAATGTCAGGAAGAGACAGCTTTCTCTGGTCAATCTGCCCCTCTCGGTCCTGCCTCAGGGAACAGCAACTCTCCTACAACCATGAGGATGAACACAGCATGCTGGACACAGTAGAGCAGTGGGCAGGAGGAAGCCAGCCCTTGGTGCCGATCATTTGGCACCAGCCAGCGGGTGGCCAACCCTCAAACGTCTGGTGGTAAAAGGAAAAGCAACTGCTTGGCTGCCACAGCTGAACATATTTCTGACATGCCCTGGACATAACAAGTTTCACCAACATGCACATTAGTAGCATGTCCTTTGCTGTCACTGAGAGATGCCCTAGGGAGTCTTCTGTGACAGTCGCATGCCATAGCTGGTTTCTCTGTAGGCAGTCGTACCCTTTCCAGTCCATTCTCCGTTCTGCAGTCAGGATGGCCTTTCTAAATGCAAAGCCGATCATACCACTATCTGCTCCCACCTCACCAGGGGCTTCCTGTGGCAGAACCAGCTAAGCAGCCTCCAGAATCCACACCCCCCCCTTTGGAGACAAGATGTAGCTAGGAGTGGCTGCCCGGGCAGGGACTATCTTTCCAACCCGCCCCGTACCTCTAGCTGGGGTGCTGTGACAACTGGGTGTCTCAGGTGAGTGAGACGCACCTGTGTCTTCCCTCCCTTCTCTTTCCCTTCCACTGTAGCAGAAAGGAGCCCCCAGGGTGGAGAAGACACAGTAGAAATCACCGCCCGGACTCATGCTGCCCATCCTCACACTCATTCAAGAGTCAGGAATGAGCTGGTGTGTGTGCTGAGCCACTAGAACCCTGCGGGAGGTTGATGACTACAGCTAGCATTCCTCTAATACACTTCCTACTGACTGGGGTTAAGTTCAAGTGCTTCTCATGCCCAGCCACACCCTGACACTGGCCTCCTCGCTGGTCTCTCTTCACTCCAGCGAGAATGGGCCGTACTGGACAACGAACTACAGGTTCATCAATCACCTCGGGGTCTTCATACGGGCCAGTCTCTTCTCCTTGCCAGGAAGCTTCCTCCTCTACTCTTGGCCTGGCTGATTTCTGTCATCTCATAGACACCTTGGATGTCACTTTTCAGAGACGCCTTCCCTAACGAGCCTGTAGCTAAAGCCTCCCTATTCTGTAATAGGCTTCTCTTGTGCCTCTTTGTTCTTCCCCATTCGTATTACTCATTGCACTTGTCAATATTTGCCCTCCCTGCTAGACCACAATTTCCAGGACAATGGAGGAGTTTCTAGCTGCTTCATGACTGTGTCCCTATGGACGAGGATAGTGCCAGAGAGGTAGGAAGCCATCAGTGAATATCTGCTAAGTATATGAAGGGATAAGCTGAGACTGTTAGAACAAAGTTAGTGTCCCTGCTTTGGGACACTCGTGGGATCATTCATGATGCAGAAATTTCCACCAATTTTGAAAATTCTGTTATGTTATTCTTACAGAGATCGCTGTTCTGTCTCTGCTCTGGGCACTAGGAAGCTCAGCGACAGGCTGACAGCCCTCCTGTAAGAAGTTGCTAAGGCCTAAGTGCACACCTTTCTACATATTCTCTTGTTCTGGCTCCACATCATAAGTCAGCGCTTCCTCTCTTGTCAGCCCGGTTAGTATTCTTTACCAGAAAGTTCTGAGAGCGCTGTTACCGACTCTTGAAAGGCTTCCACGCTGAGCGGCAGGTAGAAGTTTTTCGTTCCTAGAGCGAGGACTGGCCTACAATTTCTCCATGCTCCTGCTCAGCTGAGACTCCTAAAAATATATCTCTTCCTTTCTTCTTGCTTATACACATGGCACCTTTCCTGATACAACTTAGCACAAAACTGCTTGGAACGGATTTACACCACTTGTGATAAAGGTCACTGTGACAGAAGGCAGATGTTAAAAAAAAAAAAGAAGACTCTTTATTTTTAAAAATCATAAAATTTAAAGTGAACAGAGCTAAAATGATGTTCAGGCAGTCATAGCGTCTCATTCTCTCCCACCCTCAATGAGAAAAGCTAACAGCCAGGCAGATAAAATGACCCTTCACGGCCACACACACAGCTACTGCTGAAGCCGGGACCCCAGCCCAGGCGAGCTTGCTTGTAAATCAAGGCTCTTTTTACGGCAAGCCCCCAACCCTTCTGATACTTGAAACCCAGGTGTGGTAAGATGGAAAATGCCCCCCTCCCCTTCTCCCCAGATAGCTGCATGCCTGGCACCTGTAAATGCACTGTATACGACCTTGCAGATGTAATGAAGGAGCTTTGAGGTGGGCAGATTATCCTTAATGACCCAGGTGGGCACTCAGTGCTACCACCGTATGCGTATAAGTGGGGCCCGGGGGGAGATCTGGGCACAGAGATGGAGAAAGCAACGTGGCGGCAGAA
Source organism: Craseonycteris thonglongyai (assembly GCA_004027555.1). NCBI lineage: Eukaryota > Metazoa > Chordata > Mammalia > Chiroptera > Craseonycteridae > Craseonycteris > Craseonycteris thonglongyai. The sequence continues at coordinate 20,588 of PVKE010007336.1, read as the reverse complement.
ATAGGCTGACCAGACGTTCCATTGAAATGGGACGGACACAGCGGTCCTGTCTCGTTTCAAAGGGCACATCTGCTCAGCCTAGTCTCACTGGGCTAGAGCCAAGCTGTTAGTAGGTTGACCAGACATCCCATTTGAAACAAGACAGGACCGTTGTTTTCTGTCTCATTTCAAATGGGACATCTGGTCAGCTGGGCAGAAACAGAGATTGGAGGGATGTGGCCCCACCTGTGGTCACAAAACCCAGATGGGACAAGGAACAGATTCTCTCCTGGAGCTGGCAGGGCCAGGCCAGTGTCTGATCCCTTGACAGTAGCCCAGTGGTCGTGACGTCTGTCCTGAACTGTGAGAGAATAAGTGTGTGTTGTTGTGGCCCTAATTGGGAGCCATGTGGTATAGCATCGTCGGTAGGAGACAAATACCCAGTGGTTGGCCAACTCTGGCTGTGGACCCAACCTGGCCCTTTGCCTGCTTTTGCAAATAAAGCTTTATTGGAACAGAGCCTTGCCTGTTCATTTGTGCAAGATTGATGGTTGCTTGTGTGCTATGCGAGCAGAGTTAAGGAAGGTGACAAAGAGCACGTGGTCTACAAAGCCAAAGCGATTCACAGTCGTGCCCCGGACAGAAAAAGTTTGCTGACCCTGCGTTAAGCTGTGCATTAGCTTCCACCTTTTCTCATATTTTCATTGTCCTTTTGGGCTAGAAATAACATGTGTTCATCATCCAGAATTACCACGTTACAGAACTACATCATGCAGAAAGTGATTGCTAAGTGCTTTTTTTTTGTTCTTTGCTGACAACGATCATCAAACATTCGGGCATGGTTCCTCTTTTGCTCTTTTTGGCTGCATATATGATCAATGTTGCTACTACTGCTGTTCGTTAATCAGCGTTTGTTAAGTCTTTGGGTATTCATAAATCACAGAAGACTAAATACTTCAGGAAGACAACACAGTTGTGACATGTTTCAATACGTGAGCCAAGGGCAAAGGGAATAGCCTGAAGTTGATAGGTTCCCAAGGCGAGGCTGGAGGATGTGCTGTGGAGTCCGGCTGTGGGTGTGTGGTTATGGTCTGAGCCCCTCTTCTCCTGCGCAGTTACCCCTCCGCCTCTCTGGGCATCGGTCTCCTCACCCATGAGATGGAGATAATGAGACACATGGAGCAAGGTCAGTAAGTCACAACTACAAGAGAAACTCATGTGAAGCACTCCTCACCATGCCTGGCACACAGTCAGACTAAATCAAAATGCTTGCCAGTTTTTTAATAAATGTATTATCTAAAGTTCTAAAATATCTAAAGAAGATAACCTTTAAAAAAATTGGGGAAGACGGGGTGGCTCAGCGGGTTACGCGCTCACATTGCAGCCACGGGAACCGAGGATCGAGTCCCGGCCCCGGCCTGTGTGGACCCATATGCTGAGCTTCCCATGCGGGAGCCCCCAGCCCGGTTCCCGCCCTGCGTGGCCCCCACCCACCTGTGTGGAATGAAACCATGTTGAAAATGGATGATGTCCAACTATAGAGACTGCTCTGGGCCCTTCCCCTTCTCTCTCTCTCTGTCTCTGTCTCTGATTCTGTCCAAAAAAAATTAATTAAATAAGTCTTTAAAAAAAAAAACTTTAGTTTTTTTTTTCTGATTATAACATGGTTATTACACGTAATTTAAATATGAGTGAAATGCTTTAAAATTTAAAATTACCTCTTAATCTCACCACCCTAAAATCACTGTTCACTATTTAGTCATAGTTTCTTCCAATCATTTTTTTTCCCTCTGTGTCCACATATCTGTATTCATTTATTTAAAAAGTTGAATCCTGGTATAGGGAAGTTTGCGTTAAAGCCAATTTTTCTGGGATATTGAATATTATGGAAAAAATGTTACTACCCACTCGTGTGTTTCCTATGGACATATTTTAAGCACTTTAATTCCATAAACATGTTGTAGGCATCTATTACATGATTACATGTCAGACAGCCTGGCTGATGTTGAAAGGGTGAAAGAGGGATTAAGTGTTTTTCCTGCCCTCAGCGAGCGTATAATTTTGTCAAAAAAAAAAAAAAGCAAGCACACTTGTAAGTCATAATACAAGGTCAACTCAGATAAGCATGATTTAAAATAACACAACTCCAGCGGGCTCAGGGAGACCCGCAAAGTGGAGTTTTTATCCCCTCTTTTGAAATGTATTACCTATTTCCTCAAACCGATTTGTAAAAAAAAAAAAAAGACACCATTGTTTGAGCGGTAGCAGAACTAGCAAGAATATTCTTTGTCAAGAAAGGAGAAGGTGCGAGCACTCTCTGAGAGGAATTTTGGAAAATGCAGCAGGCCCTGTTAAAGAAAAGGGGAATGAGGAAGTTGTCGCATCAACCTCACCTTAGATAATAAAAGCTGGGTTGGCATCAGAAATTGGAAACAAATTCGAGGAAACCTCTCTGAAGTTTCCACAAGGTGATCCAATTAAGATAGGACAGGCCGCCCTGAACACCTTGGGTGCTGCCAAACCACAGAGAAATCCTAGATGTAGAAACACAAGAAATATCTTGCTGGATAACCAAATATTTTTTTGAAAGAGCCATAGCGTAGAGCCTTAAACGTCCAAGACATCAGTGACTGTTTTTCTTGCTCTCCAGCCAAAGATAACCCAGGACAAGGGAAAACACTGGCTCTCCCACGAAAGCCAGACAAGTAAACAGAAATTTGCAATGAATCTTTCGTAACCTCCGCGAAAGCCAGGCCCCAAATCCGTCTTCAGCACATTAGAGTGGAATCTCTTAGGTCAACTAACAACCCTCTCATCCCTCCCTACTTGCAGAGGTGCTGACCCTGAACCACCCTGAAAGCTCCCTCCCTGCTCCATGTGCCTCCATTTGGTGTCATAAAGCACTTTGTGTGAGGAGGGAACCAAACAAAAATAAATAAATAACGGAATTATCTTCTGGAGGGCGGGCCCCTTGTAGTGCAGGCCCCCCCCGCTAGGTGAGGGTTCTAGGAACCCATCTGCATCCGTGGACCAGCTGGTGCTGTGCGAGGTTGCATTCGGCTCCAGGGAATTGTTTCTTTTCAGAGACTCTTTCCACACATTTGCCCATTTCCTAATGGGTGATTTACACGAACTACATGTGGCATGACAACACACCTGCCCACACCACGCTGAGTGTTCAGCAGTTTTAGACCCTCATGCGCCACCGTCCACACTCACCCAATCTCACCCCCAGCGATTTTTTTTTTGTTTATTTGTTTCCCTGGATGAAAAAAAAAGTCCTCAAAGGGAAATGTCTTGCTGATATGGAAGAAGTGAAACCAAAAAAATGGCAGAAACACTAAAGGCACCAGAATCGACACGTTCAGAAATTGTTTAGAGCCGTGGAAAAAGCACCTTGATAGGTGTACCGCACCCAGTGGAGAGGACTTTGAAGGTGACTGGCGTTTAGACGTGTAAAAATAAATACACAATTTTTTATAAATACATTTCAGGTTGTTGGGTTCTCCTCCCCACCGTAAACTGGGCCTCAGATATTCTGGATATCTCTGAAAGCTGCCACTACCTCGGATTCCAAAGACGAACCACTCCCCACTCACGTAACATCGGGCCCCATCTATGTTCAAACCACCGCGGAGGGGTCCTTTGGGTCAGCCCATTCTAGATGACAGGTCATAGCACTAACGAAGGCCAGTGGAAGTAGGCATCACACACACTGTGTGCCTTTTTTTTTTTAAAGCAAGAACATTAACCTTAAATGAGAGTACTTAAAAAATCAGACTTCTCCTGACTCCCTCCCATTCTTGAATGGTCACACTGAGGACCAAGCTAAGCAGGATAACATAGGAACCTAGGAAAATCCCCCGAAACAGGCAACTCAAGTTGATGTATCATAACATCTTCTATATCTTCTTAAGAGACACCATTGTATACATTATTTCAGTTGTACTCTTAACCTTGTCCCATCAATTAGCACATTTTAAGATCATAAAGCATTTGTTGAGAGCCTTTGAGCATAATTAAATCTTTTCTGGAGTGAGATCGGAGCAATACTGTGAAGAGCCTACTGTGAGCACACGCTTACACTATTCACCATATTTATAGGGGGAAATAATCTCTATCCTCAAGTGTAAGTGTATGAGGAAAGCAGAACACTGCAAAGGATACTGTAGCAGACTTTGCTCACTGCTGACCCAACACCCATCAAGACCGCCATTTTTAGCTCCTAACAGACACTGTTTATGGCCAAGTATAAACCCTTCAATACACGTCCACAACTTCAAGGAGAAAGGCCCAAGTCCCAGCCTCAGGAAAAGGTCCTGTTGGATGGATTTGACTCAGTAATGGTAGTCCCATTTCACTTTGCATATTTAGCCAATGAGATGACCAAGTGCAGTCTGTTAAGTGCCTTCCGAAAAAGATTCCCCTGCTTTAAAGAAAGAAAGAAAAGAAAAAAGGCACACAGGAAGAAATCTCTAGATTTTTTTTTCTTGATATGATACCTGGACCAGCAGCAGCCCTGTTGCAACCATGAGGCACCACCAAGAATATGAAAACTTCATACCTGAGGACATACCTGATGTGCTAAATATGGCAGAAAGAAAGATAGAAAGAACCCAAGACCCAGAGGAAATCATCGAGTTGCTGATGTAATCCATTCTAGAACTAGCCTACCTCCAGACTTCTCATAACCTTAAATTTAAAAAAAAAATTTTTTTTTGAAGAGTAAGCCATTTCAAGCTGAATTTTTTTCTACATACAACTGAAAGTCTCTTGGGTAATACAGAGACAGAAACAAAAATGTTTCTTTAACGAACTGGCAGAGTGTACTGTCAGCTGATGCAATAGGAGAGGAATTTTAGAAATCACATTTTGGCCATAAAGGAGTGCATAGGCAGAGATGTACAACTCATCTCTCAACACTCCAAGTGTCTTTGGGAACATGGTAAGAAAGTCTTCTTCCTAAAGATGAAATACTACCATTTGCGACAACATGGATGGACTTGGAGATCATCACACAAAGCGAAATAAGCCAGACAGAAAAAAAAACAAGAACCATATGACTTCACTCATGTGTGGAATATAAAACTGAAAGCAACAAGGGAGCAACAACTCAGGGACACGGCCAACAGTTTAGTGGTTACCTGAGGGTGAGGGAGAAGGTGGGTAGGGCATCAAATACATGGTGATAGAAGAACTGACTGGGTGGTGAACACACGATGCAATACATAGTCGAGGTCATGTAGAATTGTACATCTGGAACCTATGTAATTTTTGCTGACCAATGTCACCCCAATAAATTTAACAATAAAAATAATTTATTTAAAAGAAACTCTTCTTCCTGTTTTTAATTCCAGGTCACCAGATCAGTTAGGTCAACTATCTTATCTAGGAAAGCGTATCCTTGGAGAAAGAAATTTCATAACAAACCAATTCAAAAGCATTTCAACTTATACCAGTTCAAAGAATGTATACATTAAGGAAGGGGGTCAAGTGAGATAAGTAACTTCTTAAGGTTCGTCTGACCAAATAGTGCCCAGGAAATAACTTTGAAGTGGCATTTTCTGTTTAAATTGTTTTCCTTTTTACAAGCATAATTTAGATGCAGTAAGTGCCCAGATCTTAGGTGTTTCAATCAGTTTTGAAAAATGCTGATTAAGACAGGAAACATTCCCACCACCCCACCCCCAGAATGTTCCCTCATGCTCCTTCCCAGTCAATCCCCTCATCCAATGTCTAGTCTAGTAGGTTAAATTTGCCTACTCTAGATTTTCACATAAGTAAAATCATTCGGTACATTCTTCTTTTATAGAAGACTCCGTTCACTTAGCATCCTACTTTTGAGATCCATCCATGCTGTTGCATGTCATAGTTCATGTTTTTGGCGTATTCCATGGTGTGGCTATATCACCATTTGTTTACTCATTCTTGTATTGATGGCTGTGGCTATTCTGAATAGAACTTTCTCATACAAGGCATTTGTTGTGTGTGTGTGAGTGCATATTTTCATATCCCTTGAACAAATAGGACTGGAATTGTTGGGTTATAGAGTGGGAATATATCAAAGAAACTGACAAAGTCTTTTCACCATTTCCCTTTTCCACCATCAACATCTGAGAGTTCCATTTGCTTTACCTTGTCTCCAATAGTCGGTGGTGTGGATCCTTTTCATTTCAGCTACCCAGTAGCTATGTAATCATTTCTTATTGTGGTTTCATTTTGCATTTCTTTAATGATTAATGATAGTGAACACAGTGTTTTGTGATGATTGACTATTTGCATATCTTCTTTCTTAAAAGTGCCCATTTGTCTTCTCTCCATTTTTTTTTTAATTAGATTGTTTGTCTTTTTATTATTGAGATACAGGAGTTCTTCACATATTCTTGATACAAGTCCTCTTTTCGGATACATATGTTGTGAATATTTTTTCTGCAGTGGATGGCTTATCTATCTTCCTTGACGGCGTTTTTCTACAAGCAGACATTTTAAATTTTTATAAAGTCTAACTCATGTTTTCTTTTATGATTTGTACTTTCTGTATCCTTTCCAAGAATTTTTGCTTAGCCTAAGATCATGAAGATAGTCCTCTAGATTTTCTTCAAGTAGCTTTATCGTTTTAAATATTACATTTATATATGATATCCATCTCAAATTGATTTTTCTATATAAAGGGTTGAAGTTCATATATATAGTGTATAAATATAATGTGTGTGCATCTATCTACATACACAATACGTACATGTGTGTATGTGTATGTATATATATGTATGTGTGTATATACATATACACATATGTGTGTGTATATATGTGTATATATGTATCTGTGTGTATATATATATATACATACACACACACACATACACAGTGGAATATTCATATATATGACTATCTCCTTATTTCAGTGCTATTTATTGAAGAGATTTTTTTTCCCCATTAAATTGTTTTGATACTCCTATCAAAAATTGTTCCATCATCTATGTATGGGCTTACCTCTGAAAACTGTATTCTGCCCCCACTGATCTACTCGCCTCACCTCTCATCAATACCGCACTAACCTGACTAGGGGTCTTGAAGGGAAGTAGCATGGGTCCACCACCTTGGTCTTCCTCTTTCAAGATTGATTAGGCTGTTCTAGGTCCTTTGTTTTTCCAAATAAATTTTTAAATCATTTTATCACTTTCTGGATAAAAGCCTTTGAGCAATTTATTAAAGGGGATAGGACACAATTTTTACTATGAAAAAAAGGTTAAAGAAACTTTGAGGTGAATATCCTGGTGGGTGGGGGTTGGGGGAGAACAAATGACCTCTGTGTGGCACAATTAAAAGCTTTTCCTTAAAAAAAAGAAAGAAAGAAAGAAAGAAAGGTCATGGGCCAGAATGAAGACTGGTATGGAGTAAATTGTGCCCCCACCCCTCCAAAATTCATATGTTGAAACCCCCAACATCGTGGTTCTTGGAGATGGTTTCTTTGGGAACTGATTTGGTTTAGATGAGGTCATGAGGGTAAGGACCTCATAATGTGACAAGTGCCTTTATCAGAAGAGACACCAGAGAGTCTGCTTCTTCTCCCTCAGCTGTGACAGGACACTGTGAGGAGACACTGGCTGCTAGCCAGGAATTTTCACCAGGAAACCCAATCAGCCAGCACCTTGATCTTGGACTTCCCGCCTCCAGAACTGTGAGAAACACATTCCTGCTGTTTCAGCCACAGAGGTGGTCGTAGTTTGCCTCTGACGCCCAAGCTCACTAGCACAGAGACCTTAGGCCTAAAGGGGAAATTACCATAAGCCTTCAAGTCAACAATTTATTTTGATTCAAAGGACCATTAAAACTTATAAATGGAAGGAAGCTGGTATGGTTCAGCAGGCTGAGCGCTCGCTTTGCAGCCCCGGAGATTGAGGATCGAATCCCAGCCCTGGCCTGTGTGGACCTGTATGCTGAGTTGGGGTGTGCTTCCTATGTGGGGGGCCCCCAGTTCAGTTCTCACCCCCTGGTTCGGCCCCTGGCTCAAGGGGGTGTTCCTCCCATGCGGGAAGCCCCCAGCCCAGTTCTTTTTAAGACTTTGGGAGAAACAAAAGCAATTAAGAGAGCAAAATGAAATCTTTAGAAGTCACAGAACTTCAGAGAACTATAGAATGGATTGCATCCATAAAGCAAGACCAGCATAGTCTAAAAATAACTAAGAAAGGTATTTTGAAAATTAGAAACTATGATGGCTCAGTAAAAGTATCAATAGAGGGTTGGATGATAAAGACCAAGAGATCCCTCCAATAAGGGAAAAGCTAAAGGGAGGGACAACAGCAGAGGAAAGATAGAGGAGGTTCCAACACAAAGGAGTTCAAGATTGAGAGGATCGAAAAGACACTGGCAGGAAATTCTATGAGAAGAATGTCCCAGGAGTGGTTGCCCTTTTCTGTGACAAGCCTTATTGTACCACTTGACTTTCAAAAGTATGTAGATATATTACGTGGATGACAATTGAAAGTCCATGAAAAACCTGTTCTGTAAAGGAAAGCGGTGGTTGTTTAGCTGTCAGATGGGCAAGATGATGATGAAGTGTTATTCCTGATGAGCCCAGGTCAGTTGCTAGTACCCGGTAAATAGTAAGTGATCAGAGATGGGGTTCCTCTCCCCGACCCCTGGCTTAAGAGAGAGAGAGAAGGAGGAGGGCCCAGAGCCATCTCCATAGTTGTACATCATCGGTTGTGACATGGTTTTATCCCACACAGGTGGATGTGGGGCCATGCAGGGCAGGAACCGAACTGGGGGCCTCCACATGGGAGACGAGAACCTTCACCGCCATCCCGGTGGTTACCAGTTGCGCTGCAGTTCCGCCTTTGGGTTTGCACGGGCCGGGGCTGGGAATCTAGCCTTAGACTCATAACTGTGAGGCAAATGCTCAGCCTGCTGAGAGATCCCAGCATCGCCTTCCTGCCACTGTTCTAACACAATAACAACCCTCAAAATCTCTGGGCTTCGAATGGCAGAAAATCTTATTAGGGTTCAAGGCACTTTTATAGGAACTCAGAATCTGTGGTCGAGACTGGTCATCAGCATCCCAGAGGCATGACAGCTGCAAGGAAGGGCAGGAAATGCTTCCGCAGAGGCCTCTGTCCTGGGTGCGGACTGTCCCAAGGCTGCCAGGGGTGAGAAGGACACGGTGACAGCCAAGTTCTTGGGCAGAACCTGGGGGGAGGGAGGGGAATTCTTAGGTGCCCTCAGTAGGAGCAGGCTGTCGAAGTACAGATCCCTGGCCCCCCACCCTGGCTGAGGAACCCACATTCTGAAAGGTCCCCCCAAACCCTGCCCCTGCCTTCACCCCCATTCATTCCCATGCACACCAAACCCAAATCAGGAAAACATTGGGGCCCATGTGTGAGTTCTTCTTAACTAGAATCACTGTGGAACTTTTTCCAAATACGGGTGTCTGGGACCCACCCCTACACATGTCAAATCAATATCCACAACTGGCTTTTTTAATTTTATCTCTGCTTTTTTTGTAGAGTTTTGACTGTGATTCTGATGGGCTCCCACTACATGCACCTTTGGGTCAGTGGTTCTCAAACGTGTGTGTGGTTTAAGTATCTCCTGGGAAACTCCGTGAGGTGGAAATTCCCAGGTTCTATACCTTCTGATCTGTGAGGCCTGGAGCGGGGCCCAGGAATCAGCATTCTGACCACATTCCAGTGACCTGGATGCAGGCGACCTTGGGGAAAGCCCAGCTTCAGGCTTAGAAGCTTCTGTTACCTTCTCATCACATCCCTGTGACACACCCGTGTGCAACCCGCGTGTCACATGCAGCCCAGGAAGGCTTTGAAGGCGGCCCAACATAAACGTGTAAATTTTCTTAAAACGTTATGAGATTCTTTTGAGACTTTTTTTTTTTAGCTCATCAGCTATCATGAGTGTGAGTGTATTTTGTGTGTGGCCCAAGACATTTATTTCTTCTTCCTCCAATGTGGCCCAGGGAAGCCCCAAGGTTGGACACCCCTGGCCTACAACCACCTTCATTCATGGGCTAGAAGAACTTTTCACAGGAGCCAGGGCCCAAAGACTCAGATACTTCCCAGCCAAACACTTGTGAATCGCTCCTACACCCATGAGCTTAACACAAAACAAAAAGACGGATGGGACCAGGGATGGGATTTGCGTTGGACTTACTTTCCAACCCAGAAACGCCTCCTCCCTTTTCTTTTTGAGCATGGACTGCCAGGAGCAGAAGTGTTTCTGCTACCTACTCCTTTAAACCGTCCCTGCTGACGACATAGCTCCTCCTATGCTTGGGACCTCCGTGTCAGGATGCTGGGTGGTGTGGCCATGTGTGTGGGTATCTGTGCACGTTCCGTAAATGCTCTAAGATACAGCACTCAGGAATTGGAGCGGGGCCAAGGGCCCATATGAATGAGACGTCTGATTAAGACCCAGCCCTGCCCACTCATGTGAAGTGTGTGTGTGAACCAAGCTTGAAGAAAGGGGGGTGTGAGTGCCAGTTCTCCGGGAACATGTGGGGGGCAGGCCCAGTCTGTGTGTGTGCTGGCCGGGAGGCAACTATGCACATTCCCAGCTGCTGGGAACCAGATGAGAGAGTGGCCCGTGTCACACCATGGCTGTGGGTGAGGGAAGGGGCCTCTTGAAGAAAACATTTCCGATAAGATCTCCAAGCCAGAGCACCACTCCGGGCAAGTTCAAAGGCCTCCAGAGAGAAGGCAGCTCTCTCCAACGGCTTCCCCGGGGCGCATCTCATGAAGGTCAGCAGCTCCCACGTGGAAGCAAGATGGCAAGGAATTATAAAACTGACCAGAATGAGGCTGAGCACACTGGTATGCAGACGAGACAAAGCGGCCAGCGTCTAGAAGCTCTGACTGCCCCCTGCCTCCAGGAAGCAGAGTGTACCTCGGGCTCTCAACCCGGGGCCCTTAATTAAGCCTCCTGAGTCTACCATGCCCTGAGCTCAGACAACAGGCAAGGTGTGTGGAGCGAAGCTTCTACCTGGAACGTACGAGGCCTTGAGTGCCACTCAGGAATGCCTTAGGCACCAACATAATCCAAGTTTACCTTTGGCATAGGTTGTCGATGACAACCACACTACCTCCATTTTCAGAGCAATTCCTATGGGTCAACCACTAAATGCTTTCACATATTTTACTTTACCTGGATGAGGATGAAACTGAGGCCCAGAGAGGTGAAGTTACCAGCCCAAGGCCACACAGCTAAGAATTAGCTCAAGCCATGGTTTTCACCATCATCCTAGTCACATGACAGACATCCTGCTTTTTTTCAGTTGGCTCTTTCTTGGAATAAAGAATAAGAGTGAAAAGGGTGAGGATGGTTCTGAGGGCGCTAAGGGAAGAGTTGAAAGCCTCAAGAAGACGCAGTGACAGAACTCTCGGTACAGGTAAGGAGCACCAGCAAGGGAGGGCATCTTACCACACGGTCTTTCTGGTGAAGGGACGTGTTGAGTCACATGGTCCAGGACCTAAGCCTCCCTCTTGGAAAGAGCACAAACGCTTTGCGTGTCCTCTGGTCAACTGGTGGAACACCCCCTCCTTGTGGGCACTCGGATGTCACCACAATCCTCTAAGGAGGGGTTTTCCACGCAGATGCCTCAGCAAGACGCCCACTGCGGGCAGAACACCCCTCCCCCAACATGGGTGGGCACACGTCAGCCCGATTACACATCATGCAAGACCGTGCATGCTCCTGTCCTCAATGTCACTTTGTGATGTGACCAGCTGTCTGCACTGGTCTTTTTTTTACTCGACAAGGATTTATTGTTACAGAACCTCTATTTATATGTGATAGGAATGGTCCACGATCCATGCTCAGGGAAACCACACACGGGTCTAGATGCTGTTGCTGATAAATACCTCATACTCTGGTCCTGAAGCAGGATTAACGCCCATCAAACAACTCAAGAACAAGGGATGCCAGGAAAACTCAGCATGCTGCACACTTGCCTTGCAACCTCGAGGTCCAGGGGTCAAATCCTGACCCCAGCCCATGCCAACTCACATGCTGAACAACTGGAGAATAAAATAAGGAGGGTCCCTTCTTGGCCATAAGGTGCTTTGTGCAAAATTAAAAAAGAAAAAGAAGAAAAGTAAAGATGAAAGCCTATTTCTTCCTCCAGGAGGCTCAACCTCACAGCCATGCACACTGCTTGTGAGCCATGAGTGTAAACCAGGTTCTCATCCCGTTTCACCTCCTCAGACAGATGCTTTGGTGCAGTGCACAGCTGACATGACATTCTATGAAAATAAGACCCAATACGTTACATCGAATCGCTTCCAGTAAGCTCATTAGCAATAGTTAAAGAAAGAAAACAAAGGAGCCCCAAGAAGCACTAACTGGGGCTATGATTACCCAAGAACACTCCACACCTCAAGCTCTAAGTCTTCACTCACTGCATCCATTCCTTATCGTCTGCCTTCTTTTGTTTCAGTGTCTGGATCACCCGCCCTTCTCTCTTACGACCCAAGCCCGTGCCTTCTCTCTGACAGCTGAGCCCTGCCCCCTACAGCATCCTCACTCCCTCTATTGAATCGTTCTAATCCATCCACAAATGCTGGGCTACCTCGCAGCATAGAGAAACAGGCAGGCACACTCTGATCGTCCTTGCCAGTGGTCGCCCCAGTTCCCTGCGCTCCCTGGCTCAGCAAAACTCCTTGGGAACGTTATCAGTCTTCCTCGTGTCCATACACCCTGCTCCCCTGGCTGCCTGGCTCCCTCCCAAGTCTGTACAGACAGACACTGCAGCCCTTCCCGTGGGACCTGGTACTTCCTGTGTCATTTGTCCTGGGCCTTTGAGCGTCAGTCAGAAGAGAGACAGAAAGCGTCTCATCCTGTTATCCTAACATGTTGTCATTGAGAAGCACCCACTCTGGTTCCTCATTCCCTGCAAGGTCCTTATTCCTCCTCTCCTCCTTTGGGATCCAACCTTCGGTCACCACCAGCTCTTCCTTGTCTTAAATGCCTTTCAGCACCTTTCAAAGGGTAGAAGCCTATTGAGTCAAGGCCTGGGGGTTCAAATACTATCTCCAGCACCCTGGCACCAGGCACGAATGAAGGAGAGTCTCTAGGAAGAAGTGGGTCATCGATAACGAAGAGTAAGACTGGGGCTCGGTGTTCAGGGAGCGGCCGAACCACAGTCACCCGAGAGGGGACCCCTGTCCTAGCTGAAGTGGGCGGCCACTGTGTAGTGGCCAAGTACTGGTCTGCAGAAATACAAGCGTACTGCTGTCCCCTAATTCTGATTTTTTTTTTTTGAAGAGAACGCAGAAATCTGGTTTTTTATGTGCAATCTCCAAGTATTTAAATATTGGCCACTCATTTCGATTTTCTACCCAACACTGTGTGAACCTATGAGCCCAGAGCCAATCAAAACACGCAAAGGACTGGGCGTTGTCCTGCGGGTCTCCCAGTTGGCTGCGTGTCTCTCAGCCTCCCTTTGATGATGTCCCTCAAGTCCCCATGATTTTATTCCCTTCTCCCTCTCTTAAGCTGTTGCCTCGGTTCTTGGAAATTAGAACCAGGAGATGGATGGGCAGAGATCAGGGTTCTTTCCCACACACGGAACTCGGAGCTGAGTCACATTAGGACTGGGAGTCCGGGTTCTGCCCCCACCCCGATTCTTCCTTCTTTAGCTCATTGCTGTTCTGAATTGGAACACAAAGGCTAAAGTCCCAGAGTGACCCGCCAGAGGACAGAACCTCCCAGTGGAAATCTCCCCCATTGTCTGTGAGCTGAAAAGCCCCAAGCATAACTCTGACTGTAAAATTAAGAGGCCCATGAGACGAACACAAGGCCAAAAAAGGATCGAGGGCCTAAGAGTCCTGTCCTTATTGAACGTGGGTATCACCGGTGAAAATTCCTCCTGTGTTTCTTTCTTCTCAGTGTGGAGAGCTAGTCAGGCAAGGGTTAAGCCTGGAGACCGGGCGCGTGGTGTTGAGCCGCGCAAGACCAGCCGGACATACATTCACCCAAATTTAGAAAACGCCAAAGGCAGCCAGCTAGAGCTAGCAAAAAGCCTGTCTTTCTCACCCTGCTTGTGGCTATGTTCTGCCTGCCCTGTGGCTCCATCCATTGTGAGACCCACCGTTTCTTTTCCTTGTTGGAACTGTAACAGCTAAGGCCCGAGAGCTTCTGCAGAGGAAAGTGCTGGCCGCATCAAGCTTCTCCGAAACCCACTGCAGTGAGAAGTTGTTCTGAAAGAGAAGGAGTCTCTCCACAGACCAGGTGAGACAAAGGGAGCCTGGTGTCAAGGAAACCACGCTGTCTGCCACAGGGGACGGAAGAAAGAGTGCAGCCGTGACGTCAGCCCTTCCACCTGTTCTGTGTTCCCACTCGCTTGGATCCCAGAGAAGCTGCTTCCGGACCACGGGTCTGGGTGGGTTTTCAGACTTCAGTTATGGCAGCAACATCCCTGTTCATCCGGGTGCAAAGAGAGGCCCTTAACTCAGTTCAGAGGGTGCAGGAAGAGATGAACTGGCTTCAATCAAAGAAGGCTCTTCATCACGGAGGCTGGGATAGCTCAGCAGTTGAACTCTTGCCTCACAACCATGAGATACGGGGATCGAATCCCAGCCCTGGCTCGTGCAAACCCACATGCTGAACTGTGGTGCAACTGGTAACCACAGGGATGACAGCAATGGTTCTTGCCTCCCATGCAGGAAGCCCCCAGTTCAGTTCCCTCCCCGTGTGGCCCCACATCTACCTGTGTGGAATGAAACTATGTCACAGCTAATGATGCACAACTATGGAGACTGCTCTGGGCCCTCCCTGCTTCTCTCTTTCTCTCTCACCTTCTCTCAAACAATAATTTTTTTAGAAAGGGTTCATCTTTGCTCACAAAAAGAAAGGAAGAGAACATTGAGAAGAAGGAGGTGAAGAGAAGAAAGAAGAGGTACCCACCCATCCTTATTTGGTGTAGGTGCACAAGGACGTCTGTGTAGGTAGTCCTCCCCTCATCAGTGCTGGTGGATTAACTTGTTATCCTCAGCACGTAGCTGGACACCCCGAGGTTTGACCCTTCAGCTCCCTAATCCAAGTCTGTTTCCTGTTAATTCAGCGCCCAGCTGGTAGGAAAGACCCACATGAGTCTTGCTCTATCTACCACCACTGCCCCAGGCCAGAATGAACAAGAACCTGGGCCTCTCTGGGGGTCTTTGAGGCAGGAGCCACGGCTATCCGGTTAGGGAGCATGCTGGCACGTACGTGTCAGCTCCAACCCATCCCCACGCTTGTGACGCTGCTTCGAATTCAGTGCCTAAAAGGGGGAATCCAGTCCCCGTGGCCTGTCTGGGGAGCACGGGGCACCTTGATTGACAGTCTACCACGCCAGTGAGCTAATTCTCTGGAATGCACAGAATGGGATGAGGTCTTTTCCTGGAAAGGAAATGGGGTGCTATTAGCATGAATGGGGAGCAGCAAAATCAACAAATGTCCTCGCCACCTCCTCCCTAAGTCAATTTATTTGATTTTTAACCCAAGGCTGCTGGAAACGGAATGACATCCATGGAAAGACAGGAAAGGGGCCCTTCCTTGGCCCGATGGCAGCCCCCTCCCATAATGCATCCCTACACTGGGAACAGACAAGGTGCCTGCACGTGCATTTCCTCCTAGGAAGCTATTCGTCTCCTGTTTCATCAAAGAGGAGGGTCAGGCAGCGAGGACTGCCCAAGCTCCTCGGGGGAGCAGAAAGCCTGCCAGACACCAAGCACCTCTGTTTCAAGATTCCATCTCTGGACCCCAGGACGGGAGAATTCCACGGTGCCACCAAGGAGCCCCTAACTACCCCCTGGAGAAAGGGTCTCAAAGCACACAGCCTCCTGTGGGGTGGGGTGTGTCGCTGTAGGACAGGCCTTTCGCCTGACTGTTACTAAAGGGGTTGCAGGAAGGGGGTGAGGTGGGGTAGGGGAGGGGAAATGGCCCTCGGCGAAGAATGTCAAGGGTGGAAATATCTTCTTGAAAACACAGTGTCTGTGTGCAGTAGGTGTCGACATAACTGACCTTCTGTCTTCAGCTGGAGCCGGGAATAGATTTTTTCTTAAACAGGAAAGAGGAAATGCATGGGTGTGGAGCTGCCAGAGGCGAAGGAAGTTTCCAGGAGACCTGTCATGGCGGGATTTATAGACACAACTCTCCGAAGGGCTGTAGAGAGCTGTGGAGAGGGTGTGATTGTGTTGGTTGTGGAGTCTGGCACCTGGCGCACGGCCACACGGGCTGAACTCAGCATGCACGTGTGTTCCCCTCAGCACACAGCGTAGCTGGGCCGTTGGAATGAAAAGACCAGGAAGCAAATGCACTCATCCAGAAGGGGGGGAAATAAAAACGGAGGGCGGGAAGGAACAAAAAATAGGGATGGCTGAAGGAAACAGCCTGTCCGAGACCTGACTTGAAGCAGCTCGTTAACCTTGCCCTTTTATCCTGAAAGATACAGAGGACAGATTCCCCAAGGAGGGTCTTCTGACGGACAAATGAGCAGGCAAGTCCCTCTGAGCTGGGGCGTGGGCCCACCAGGAAAGGAACAGATGGACAAGAAGAGGCAAAACCAAAACTCTCAACACCCATCCCAACCCCAAGAGCAGCAGGCCAGAAAGAGGGCCAATTAGGCAGTGAGGCATGACGGTCAACACGCGGCCCCCGGGGGGGACGAGGCCGGGCAGTGTTTACAGAGCCCGGGGTCCGGTGCCAGAGCCAACAATCCCTGGGCTCAGCCCGTCTGGGCAGGCTTGAAAAAGTCAGCGCGTTTCCTCTGGGCCTCAATGGCTGCAGCTGAAACGTTTGCAAAGCCACCTCTGCCTCCCTCCTCTCGGGCCCCTCCCTGAGACCACACATCTGTGTACACACTTTCCAATAAACACGCACGCAGACAAGCAGAGCCCATGCATGGACAGGGGCCGTTGGGGTGAGGGGCTTCCGAGGCACTTCTTTGGGTGCACCCTGCTCCAGAACCCCAGAACTGCCCCCTCCCCCGGGAAAGCCACCCCGGGCAGGGTCTCCCTGTGGCACTTTCGAGAAGTGTGAGGATGCCTTAGACGCTCATGCCCGCTGTGTGGGTCTCTCCTTGGTACAGATAACACAGCATGGAGGTCTGCAAACATCTGCACGAGGCTTAGAAGGTTTTTAAAAGGCCTGAATTTCTTTACCAATTCATTAGAAACCCTCCAACCCAAGACCCGTCCCCACCCCACCCCACCCCGCCAATCCCCAACTTTACCAAAGATTTTTCCTTCCCCCCAAGAGAGCAAATGCCAAAGGCTGCTCCTACTCCCTGTGAGCTTATGCTTGTTCATTTTCCAAATCCCTCCCCGCCCCACATACACACACACACACACACACACACACACACACACGTCACAGGGGTAGAAAAGGCCGGCCTGACTTCGAGGAGGCTGGCGGTCAGTAGGCTGTCCTCTGGGCACGCGGTGGGCTCTAACAGTGCAGTCGGGGCAAGGACGGGGAGTGGGGTGCGAAGCCAAGCTCATCCAGGGTGTCACAGCAGCGGTAAGGGTGCTCCGATTTGGCCAAGGGGAAGAGGAGGCAGAGTGGTAGTTAGTGCCCCTGCCAGGGAGCCAGCTAACGGCCAGGTCACCCGGAGGCTACCTTAGGGACCCATCACCTCACCGCTTTTCTCGCTCGGGTCTCCATAAAATGGCCAAAGCATTTGGTTGCCACGTTTGTGAGGCTCAAGGTTATGGTCATGGGCAAAAGCATGCGAATGCCAGGAGCTGGCAAGTGCCCCTGAAACATCAGCCTCCTCAGGCTGGCGGCTGCCCACGGCCCTCCTCTGCCTGGCAGACACCTTTCCCCATCTGTCAAAGGCCAGCTCACACGTCACCTCCTCCATCAAGTTCCACCCGTCCCAGCAGCTTCAGTCGCCTGCAACCCCCCTCAAGCAGGGGTCTCCAGAGGTTTGGACTCGTGTGCTCCCCAAAAGTACTCTGAAAATCCATGTACGCTCTCGCGCAGTTGTGAGATCACACAAAATACCTTTTGCTGTAGGTTTCAAGGGTTGCCGAGGGTGTCATTTCCTTAGTACATATTGCAACTATTATGATAGCATTTTAAAATGAAGTTATGACCTCACTCTTTTAAATGTTGACCATGGCATCGAAGACAGGAAGCAATTCTGTTGTAAACCCACCAGAATCCATTTTTAAAAGGTAGGAAGAGTCTTCTTTATCAACGTATTGTTCCATTTTCTCCTTGAACTTGTCTTTTCATTCTATTGACTTTGGGGGCTCTTTGGCGATTCATATGCTTTTGTGCTTGAACGTTTTTCACATTCATGATCGTTGTATCAGTTCTTTCCATAATTTTACCTTAATTCTTCCAATAATTTTACATTCCAACAAAAAAGGTAAATTCATTGAAGTGTTAATTTAATGATTATGCAAGTCTATACGTTTTAAGCAGCTTTTCTAGACCAAGTTCTAATGTCAATAATCATCAGAACACAATCAAGACAATATAAATTTATAACTTCATCATCGTTACACAGAAGAGGTAAATTTTATGAGAAGTTCGCCTCTTAAAAAATTGAAATGGCACTTTCTTTCTCAACTAGCTGAGATAGCCATGGATAAAAATTATTTATTGCTAGAATGAGATAGAATTCAGAACCAGTTTTCTTCCTATCTCACAGTTTTTGAAAGAAAATACTGAGAAACTTTGTTCTCCCTAAAACAGAAATGAATAAAAGGAGTTTTATGATGCCAAAAATGATCTAACAACAATCTTTTATCAAAAAAATGAGTAATAGCCTGTCAGTTGACAAATCAGTTTGGTCCTCCTTCAGTTCTGTTGAAAGAAAAGAATTAGAAACCATGAGGCCCAAAATCGTTATCTGATACCCTCATTAGTTACTCTCCTTTGTAACTCTGGGGAATAAATATACCAAAAAGACTTGACCAAATCTTCTCACATGATGGCTAATGACACCTGCTATTTACTTGCTCAGAGGTGCCTGGTTTAAACCAAAGAGATTGGGGAAAACTAAAATATTTGTCATTTTAATACAATTTAGCCAATACAATGTAGTTTTGCTTTTGAAATTGAAGTATAATTTACATGTCATAGACCTCACCCCTTTTAAAGTGTACAATTTAGTGGTTTTTAGTATCTTCACATAATTAGGCACCCATCACTGCTGTCTAATTCCAGAACATTTCATCACCCCAATAAGGAATCTCATAACCATTAAGCAATTATCTCACATCCCCAATCCACCCCCACCACCTGCCTGAACACCATTTTTCATAAAATCATGTTATCTCATCACATGTTTTTTGAAAAGCCATCAAATGGTTCAATTTCCAGATTCAGCTCCTTGGGTTCATGGGCATGTCTGCCATTAAACCTCGTTGGCGATGAATGGATAGCAAAAGAATCAGTAGACCAGCTGTCTACCTGAGAACCAGAGAAGGGCATGAACTGACTGCCTCGGGGAGCGAGGTCACTGTCATTGCTCGTCTTGCCATGGTAGTGGAGTCTTTCTGTAGGAGGCGTATCTGTGGTCCTTGACATTAATTGAGAGGATGGAAGAGGAGAGGTTATTGAAAAGAAATTCTCATCGCTTCTGCTGTGTCACTCTAGAAAATATCCAAGTTTAGAACAGTCCAATTTGGACCAGTTAAATGGCACCCGTGGGTATTGGTAGATGCTGAGTGAATGTAACTAGACTCTCTGTTAACCAGAACTCATGTAACCGGCAAGATCTCAAGCAACAGGCAAAAATCACGTTGCTGGTTGCTTGAGTTCTGGTTAATGGAGGGTCTACTGTATCCCTTTTCTGAACAGTACCTTTCCCCTTTGGAAGAATGGCATCCAGCCCAGGGAACGTAAGGTGGGCAGAGATGCGCCATGAAGAACCCTCCAAGCAGGACCTGATTGCCTGTCACAGGAAGTCAGGCCAGTGGACACCCTCCAGCTCCTTTGGGGCGACCTCAGGAAGGTGGGGGGCAGCCGGGTCTGCCTTCCCTGCCCCTCAAGAGCCACTTTGAGGATGGCGGCATGAGAGGAGAACACCAATAACTGCCTGGGAAGGGCATTGTGAACAGAGGGGAATCCATAGGGGAAACCCTGAGAAGAAACCTCAACTAAGAGAACCACACAATGCAGAACAACACCCAAAGGTTAGAGAAAAAAGGGGAGAGCGGGAGAGGGAAAGGTCAGCAGCAGTTCGGGGAGAGAGACTCGGAGCGCGGCCCGGGGCTGGCAAAAACAAAGGGGGATTGGGGGACTACGGTCAAAGTGGAGCTGGATCGAGGGCGGGCTGGAAGCCGAGACCTAGGGAGCATGGAATCCCCACAAGACTGTGGACAATTTAACATCCGAACTCAAGGGACAGCACGCAGTGCCCTAATGAGATCACAGAGCCTAAAGTGGAACAGGGACTGTGGAGCAGGGTGGCTGCACTTCCCGGCGGGCGGGGTGAGAGCAGGGCACCAGCCCACAGCAGCTCAGCACCCCTGATTTACGGAGGAGATTGACTGTGAGGGAGCGCCTTCTGAGGACAGGGCTCTTGGAGTGAGGGCTGGGGCTTGAGTGGGCATAGCTGCATTGGACGTGCTTGGAGTGAATCCGGCGGTCTCAACAGAGCCGGGAGC